>JBAMJV010013364.1:0-38583 GCA_037951105.1 Echinarachnius parma
GATTTATATGTAATTATGTAAATCAATAATTTCATATTTTGGGGGAAAAATTCATAAAATTTGAGTTTGGGGCTAAAAATGACCGTGATACATATCCTGAACCTCACGGTGTTTGGTATCAGGTTATAGGAAATTTAATTGTCTTTAAAATGATTGCAGAATAATCTTGATATAAGGTGTCGTTTGGGAAATCTCGCCAATTATCTATAGCAATACAAAACGGCTGCCTTTTTGGACGCCATCTTGGATTTGGAGGTGTTCGCAACAAAAATTTTGAGGTAGACCTCTGAATTATGTTGCCTTATTAAAAATACTTGCAATTAGAATCGGTTTAAACTTGTTGTGGAGATCTGGCAACCTAAAGTCACTTTTTTCGACATTGGCCCTCCCCTTAAACAGCATAATTACGCATATTTGAATCGAAACTGCTTTTGTGTTTGTCCGTATATGTCCTAATATAGAAATCATTCTAAGAAGACTTCTCTCTCTTTAACAAAATGTGTATACTCTTGGGTTCGATGGTCCAATTGCATGAACAATGTTATTCAAACAAATCAGGTCAATAGACCGTCCGGCAGTAACCTGGAGACGAACTGTTCAATTGATACAAATGCGATTCAAATCAGCTGTTGCTGTGTCGGACAAACCCCTGAAAAGCTTTTGAACTTGCCATGAGCAAGCATTTATGATAGGCTACGCTGTTGTTGTCATCAATATACATTTTCAGACCCATTTGAATAATGTCAAGTTAATATAAACAAAAGTTGGCACATTTTCATTGTAAAACCATGAACTTATATACTCATTATGTTGCACGATAAATTTTATCTTGGCATAGAGTTTATGAATGGTATATTAATAGAGCATCGCATGACCGTGGTATGGGAACAAGACCACGAATGGCGGGATTTCGCACTTTTACGTATTAAATAGGTGCATAAAATGGTGCAATGTTATTCCTTTGCCGTGTCTGCACCTTTCGCCGTTACTTTGCACCTTATTTCAACCTCTTTGTTTAAGAGTGTAGATTTATCATCTTTATTTGATTCTCGCTTGGTAGCTTATCAAGCAAATGACCAATCAGAGGGGCTGTAACGAATCTTCGTGTGAAGGAGAACTATTTCCATATTATGTTATTTTCGATTTCTCTGCATGTTTTTAAATCCCTGCATGCACAAGAGCTATTATTTTACACAAGAAGTAATAGAGTAGTGATGTAAATATAAACAATCATTTAAACACAAAATTTTTGTTGTTTTCTCTCTGTGAGTGAATTGTTTCTCTCGGACACTGTAATTGGTTGATAGCCTTGCTGTGGCCGTAGTTTGATTTACAGACCCATTTCATTAATTTCAAGATTATATGAAAATGAAATTGGCACATATTAATTTAAAACCATAAGACTATACACTCATAATAGTGTGAGATATATTTGGTAATTAACATAGAGTTTACGAATCGTGTATTTATAGAGGAGTACATAAAAACATGCGTGCAGCAGGACCACGGTTTAGGAACAAGACTGATGAAGGTGCAACTTTGCACTTTAGCAGAAATGCACCTTTGTAGGTGCATAATATGGTCCAACTTTAATCCAAAGCCGACTCTGCACCCTTTTCCGTAATTTTGCACCATTTAACAACCATTTTTTCTGAGTGTGTACGGTGCAAGCTCAATCTTCTCTTCCATTGTTACGTCACAATTTCATGAATATTCAGCACTGTAAAGTACGATCGTTGCGATATGGCATTGTGACGTCACAATTTCATGAATATTCAGCATTGTAAAGTTACGTTATCGTGAATATTCATTGCCCATGGCATTGTGACGTCATAATAGAAAACATCGAGTGAACGCGCATTTTACGCACGGGGTACGAATTTCGCAGCCTATTTTCCCACATGTGCGCATGCGCAATTGCGACTGCGTACGGATTTCGCAGTGCGTACAGATTTAGCGTGACACCGGATCGAGGTCAAGAAAACAAGTTCATATGTGTCCCCCTCTGTCACTTCGGGTAATTCATCGGCAATATCAAAATTGAGATTTTTAGTGTTTTGAATTCTCTCGGATTTCAGCTTTAAAATGATATATAACTTGCTACATATAATTGTCATGAAGGAAAGAAAAACGCAATTTAATAACGCGGACCAGAGCTCAGCTATTTGTCAAACAACAGAGAAAATCGCTTCTAAAGTTTCGCATCCATTCATAAAAACTTCCTCACCCATTCATAAAAACTTCCTCACAGAGCGAGCGAGCGGTTGAACAATCGATCGTGAAAATAGCGTTATCAACAAACAATATAACGCATGCGCAGTTTACTGTTAACATACAGTAAAATTTGTACAAAGCCGCTCCAGTTTCGTACAATTGCATGCAAGTTAACCCGGCGGGCTAGCTGGCATGACCCCCTCGATCACAATGAATGGTACAATAGAGCGGTAACTTCAGTCCTCGCTGGTCGGGCGATATCGACCCACCTGCTCATTCATCCTGCCCGATCGTTACCGCAACATTGAACTATAGACAATGAACTTCGCACCGGGGAGGCGTATTTTGCATGCACGCAGTACCATGTCATTCAATAGGGTAGGTACCGGTACCGGTAAGCCGCACAGCGCGATTCAATACAGTAGGATGCGGTAGGCTGCACACGATGCGCTTTGATAATGCGAGGAAAAGCTAGCTACAGAATTTACATAACAAGGCGCGATTCAATGCGGTATTATACAGTAGGTCGCGCACGCTATCCGGAAATGAACACAACGTACATACCCAGTACAACTCTATTCAGGTCAGTCTGACCAATCACAACGCTTTCCGCTCCGGCTCAGCTAGCTCGCACACAGCGGTCGGGTGCCGCTCAATCAATGCACAAACGATCGATCATGAACAGCCAGCGATGATAAACCGAGTTTCAGGCCGAAACCGAATTGAAAGTTGCTCAGAAAAATCATTATTTTCGGTATAAAAAAATCGAATTAGGACATGAAATTTTCAGAGAATGTAGATGACACATTTAGGTATCAAATTCCGTAAAGTTGAAATTTTCAGCCAAAGACAATTTTTTATGATTTTGGTGCTCTATGTACTAAACCCCCATTGCGACTTTATACCCAAACTGAAAGACTGAGGCACATATGCATACGTTACCATGGATCCCATTGTTCTCATAAGCGTGATAAAATCTAGGACAGTGCGCAGGAAAATAAGCGCGATAGGCTACGCGCTTCACATGATGATGACCAGGGGGTGTCACTCTGCCACAGTGACCGCGATTTTTGAAGACCGTAGCGACTGCTTCCCTAGGTTGCATTGTGGGCTACCTGGGAACTAAATGTACCGATCACAGAGCAGTTCATAAGCGTCGTCAGCGGATTTCGGTCAATAAAACAAGTTCATATGCATACGTCACCATGGATCCTATTGTTCTCATACGCGTGATAAAATCTAGGACAGTGCGCAGGAAAATAAGCGCGATAGGCTACGCGCTTCACAGGATGATGATTGGTCAATATAATTATGAATAAACAAACCAACCCGTTTATAACTAGAAGGCCGACTTATCGCGCGCAAGTCACGTGTCCAATAGACTTTGTACATGGGCAAGATGGCGGAGTGACGCGATTTTTGAAGCTTCCGAGCACTACCACTGGACGTCATCGCGTAGTGACCTAGAAAGATTTGACCAATCATCATGTTATGAAGTGCGTAGACTATCGCGCCTATTTTCCTGCGCACTGTCCTAGATTTAATCACGCGTATGAGAACAATGGGATCCATGATGACGTATGCATATGAACTTGTTTTCTTGACCTCGATCCGGTGACGACGCGTATGAACTGCTCTGTGATTTGTTAATGTAATTCCCAAGTAGCCCATAATGCAACCTGCAGTGGTATGACTTCCGGTGACCAAAAATCGCGGTCAAGTCTTTCTAGGTCACTACGCGATGACGTAGAGAAGCAGTCATTGAATGCTTTAAAAATCGCGTCACTCCACCATCTTGCCCATGTACAAAGCAAAGACGCTTAATGGAAAGACCGACCACTGGACAATTTTCTTGTACAAAGTGAATGGGCAGCGCGCGATGTCCTCAGTTAATGCGCGCAATTACAGTCCTGACGTCACAATGCAAATTGCACAGGGGGTTCCCCACATATTTATTGTTGCAGTTGTTGTTGTTGCTGCTGGCTTAATGTGAATGACTCGGCTATTTTTAGCCTAGCAACAACACTATTTTCGGAAATAAATCAGCTGACTAAGCGCACCGATTTTATAATGCGCACACATACGCAGTTATCATTGGTCAATTATTCCACAAAGCAGTATCATGTTGGGAAGAACAAAGTCGATTGGTTTGTCGGTGCGTATATTCCAGACAGTGTGCGTGATAATATGCAAATATCCAAATATGCCATTGCCTGTTTATTGTGCACGTTCGAGATCTGTGAATTTAACAATTCTTTATTTCAAAAATGTGAGTGAAAATCTCTAAAAGCTCATCGACAATAATTTTAAAATATTTTTACATATACAAAGACAATATTGAATTAGAAAAACAATGTGTCCCCCAGGTGTACTCAACTTGGAGATAAGCTGATGTTCAATCGTCATACTAGCCTGAATTTGCCGAGTTTAAGTAAGTACGTTCTGATCCTTACTTTTGTTTAAATTAATACTAACAAAGGGAACATTTGTTCCAAAAAAGCTCTTCGACAATAATTTTTAAATGTTTTTTAATTAATTAAAATAAACAAGATTCAGTACTGTACCCAAACCTCTGGGTGTACCCAACTTTCTCTTTAGCTCGATTTGAATCTTCATTCTGTTTGAAGGGACATCGCTGCGCGACCGCCAGTGATCTGTCTTGTAATTCTACAGTCTTTGGTACAAAGTCTATGAAGCACGTGACTTGTGCGCGATAAGTTGGCCTTCTAGTTAAAAACGGGTTGGTTTGTTTATTCATAATTCTATGATGATGACACAAGGCGGTGTCAGACAGAAACATCCAGATCCATCTTAAATATACTAGTATTATTTTAATCTAGATAATTCACTTACGTAGGTGTCAGACAGGCGAATTATACTAGTATTTTTTATAAGCCATTACGCATGCGCAATGCGCCGATACAATCGGCGCGGCGCCGCGATACACAGTGCTTGCGACGAGCACCGAGAGGTAAACCAGAAAGAAATTTGGGAAAATAAGAATGAAAATTGTATAATTTAGGTAATGTTCTAAAATATTGACCAATGATATGAACATCAGCCAAAATATGACTGCGGAACGGTAAAACAATCTTCCATTCTTTTATTATAAGTGTTTTTCTGGGCGCATGTCACTCATGTCACTCACTCCCCCTCGGCTTAGCTCACCTACTCATTCATTCATTCACCCACATCACTCACTCACGCACTCACTCATTTTCGTGCTTCTTAGTACATTTTAATTGTTTTACTAATGCATATACAGGGTGGCCCCAAAAAACGGAAGGGGGCACTTCCCAAAATATAGCAACATAATGATTATGTCCATCGGATAGGATGTCTTTTCAAATGAAAAACGATACCAAGATCAGTCATTTTGGTCGTGTAGTTTTTGTTTTAGGGCGCTCTGAGTGACAGCATGTCAGGTTCCCATTTTTGTCAATTTTTACCAAGTCAGTGCCTGATACACCGCACTTACTGCCTGTCATAGCATTCGAACAACGAGCAATACGCGCGCTATTGTTAGTGTGCATTCAGCTGTGTGCCGAGAGAATGGGCATGGTTGCTCGTCGCTATGACGAGCACGAAGTGCGATTTATTAAGGCACTGACTTGGTAATGATTGACAAAAATTGGAACCTGACATGGTGATACTCAGAGCGCCATAAAACAAAAACTACACAACCAAAAATACTGATCTTGGTATCGTTTTTCATTGGAAAAGACACCCTATCCAATGAACATAATACTTGTGTTACTTTATTTTGGGAAGTGCCCCGTTCCTTTTTTTTGGGGCCACCCTGTATAGCATATTTGAACGAAGGGATTATAAGATAATTAGTCACTGCACAACAATTTGTTATTTCAGGTGTCCATTGCGTTTTATTCTCTACAATTATGATCCTTTTTCGAACAATTTTTGGCTCGAAATTGTTCGCTGTAGACGACATTTTACGTATTTGCCCACACACACACGCGCCATGACGTAACAACAGGAGATTTGAATGATTGAGGTTAGCAACTAAATTAGCCAAAGAGCATCTACTTTTACTGGTACAACATCACAATAGTTGCTAACCTCAAATATAATTATTTTTCGCGTGATTATTTCAACATCGGTGTCAGACAGAAACATCCCGCAAAAAATACTAATATTATTTGGTTTGTTGCAGAATTTTTCGCGGGATTTTCGCGGGATTATTGGTGTCAGACAGCGAATAATCTAGTTAGAATTATCTAGATTAAAAAAAATACAAGATAACCACAAGATAACTACGAGTGCGCGCAATCTTGTAGTTTGGAAACCACAAGATAACCACGAGTTGTGCGTGTCCAAACGAGCGCTAACCCCAAGATACCTACAAGATACCTCTAAGATTGCTAACCATAAGATAACCACAAGATAACCACAAGATTGGCTTTTACCGTGTGAACGCAGCTTATGACTTGCGCGCGATAAGTGGGCCTTCTAGCAAAACGAGTTAGTTTGTTTATTCATAATTCTATGCCATGTACAAAGTCTATGGGGCACGTGACTTGCGCGCGATTATGCTACGGTCACAAATGCTCCGATTTGGGCTACGGCGCCACTTTTAGGTGAAATCTTGCGGGAATTTTGTGGCGCCCAAACGGGTGCCGTGGCTATCGTACGGTCGCCGTTGCATTTTTCCTCGCCGTTTGAAAAAAAAATGCATCGTATATACGATTTTTTTTATTTGCCGTAAGCCCGTAGACACATCGTAGAGAGTACCGCACGGGCACCGCAAGGGCATCGCACGGGCACAGCACGGACATCGCAGCCTTTTTTTCGAATATCGTACGATTTTGAGACTGAATATTTGGCCACTCAAATCGTACGGGTACCGTGGAGTCACCGTAAGAGCACCGTAAGGCAAGCGCACGGGCACTAAGTTTGCGTTCACGGGAGCCGTGCGATTTATGTTTTATTTTAAGACAAAGGTCATCGTACGGGCCCCGGAGAATATGTGACTGCTACTCTAAAATACCACAGACATCGTACGATATCACAATTTCCCAAAATCGTAGAAAATCCGCCGTAGGGAAAAAATCGTACGGCGCCCGGATCATTTGTGACCTAGCCTTAAGTGGGCCTTCTAGTTATTAACGAGTGGTTTGTTTGTTTATTCATAATTCTATGGTTAATGTAGTTCCCTAAGTAAACCACAATGCAGCGTAGAGAAGCAGTCGTTCCGGTGTTCAAAAATCGCGTGCATTGAGGCAGAGTGACATCCCCCTGATCATGAGTCAGCAATGACTCAAATTGATAGGGTGTGTTAAAGCCCAATACCAGTTTTGGGAAACGCCCCCCACTCAAAAAATGAAATGGACGCTCTTATTACCAATCATGTGAAAGAATTTGTTTTTTCTAATACGGGATGATACAAAATTGGCCTGGGTAAATTATAAAAGTCATCTACTGTAAATTGAAATCACCGTGAATTGAAAACCCTCGTGCGGTGCGTGCTAATCCTATGGCAAATGCGGCGCACGTGTGTATGACCCGTGTATCGCACGAACGAGCGTATAGATGTGGCCCGCGTAGACGGGCCAGACTGACAGTGACTTTGACTCAATGTCAGCGGCTTTCATAAACGTTTTAAGTGATATTTCTGCATTTAACGATACTAAGGTTCGGATTTTTCCACGCAAGCCACTTTTTATGCTATTTCTACAATACTAATAAATTATTTTGGCCAATAAAGTTATTTCCGATAATTTTCCTAAAACGAGCATTTAGGTTTAAGGAATGTTTCAGAATTGGAAAAGCAAATACGCGCGTGTCGACGCGCACGTGCTAAAATTACTTGGGTTGGGGTTTTGAAAAATGTTTAGTTGACCATTGACCTGATTAATATTGATTCGAAATTTGAATTGAAATTGATCATTCATTACTGAGATATGATGATTATTGAAATTTAACAAAATGGCATCCTGATGACGTCAAAATGATGTGACGTCATTGAAATGAGTTTCTTGCACTATTAAGTCAGACGATGATCTATCATCATATGAAGTTTCAAGATGATTGATCCAGCCGTTATTGAGATCTGCGACGGACAAAATTTGAGAATAAATAAATAAATAAATGAATAAAAATCTTGACGAAATCAATAGGTGATATGATATTCGTATCACCTAATAATAAAAAATCTTGACGAAAACAAGATGTAATGGCTTTCCATGATTGAAAATCTAACTTAAAATTTAATTTTTACATACAGGCAATTCATACTTACGTCTAGCACTGGCTCAGCACTGGATAAATCCACTGCTAGACGCAGATATGAATGGAATGTCTAGCATCAGTCTGTGCTCAGCCTGGCATAACTTTGATCCACTGTTGATCCACTGTTGATGCTAGACACCTCGTCTAGCACAAGGTTGCGCATGCGCATTACGGTATTGCGCGTTCAGAATTTGCAAGTCATCGTTACGTCACAATAGAAGTGTACTAGTGCGCATGCCCAGTCATGTCCTAGACAGCTTTTCGATCCACTGTTGTATTTATACTTGCGCGTCAGTTATCCACTGTTGATGCCGAGTATGAATGGTCGGCTTTTTCGTCTAGCACTGGCTCGGCAGTGGATTTATCCAGTGCCGAGCCAGTGCTAGACGTAAGTATGAATTGCCTGTTAGAAGCTTTGTGAAATACCCCCCTGAGAAAGATTCTCAGTCGACCTTTCGAGGTTCTAAGATGCCAAAAAAAAGGAATCTTTCCACACAGATCAGTGTGGATAGAGCTACTGTTATTATTCAATGGAAAGAGAAGGGAACCCAAAGGTGGACTACCTACAAAGACTGAGCATGAGGGTCGAGACATGAGTAAGAAATTGATCTTCATTTCTATAATTTATAAGAGGTTCGGTAAACCTTACACATTTACTTAAAATGGTAGGCTAAAATTAATTTACCTTTTAAAGTAACCACTCACCATGGCTACAAAATGTGCCGAACTAGATTCGAGAAGGAAATAGAATGGATCAATTTATAAATATGATGAATGACATATTTATAATTATGATTAATGACATACTTATAGAAACTTTAATTATATTATTAATCAGGACCGAACTAAAAACCGAAACATGGATAATGGCACGTCAACTTGTTGAAGGTAAGGTAAAGGTCATTCGTATAACCAGATGAAAGTTCTCATTTTGATAAGCAAGGTACGGTATTGTAATTCGTAGCTTTAACCTCAATTTTTAAATCTATTCAAAGAGAGCACTGACTATTTTGCCACTGCTAAATACTGACAAAGTTTAAAAACAATTTGAACAGGCTTTAGTGAACCATATGTTATTTAATAGTGACGAGCCAAGAGTGTTTCACACAGATTTTAATTTGAACTTGAATTTATCGAAAGCAATTTGTAGTCTCGGAATGAAAACTATTCAAGAGAAACTTTTCACATAATTAGAGATTTTCACTGAATTTTACTTAAATGATGATTATTAAATTTTCTTGACAATAGGAAAAGCTATGCATCTAAAGATATACTTGAGTATTGGTACTTCCCGAAGTTACACATTGCGAGGGTTCTGGTTGCAGTGCTGTAGGACTCGAGTCCGGACTCGGACTCGAGACCGGTCTCGAGTCCGTTTTTTTTTCGGGACTCGGACTCGGACTCGGACTCGAGCCAAAAAGACTCGGACTCGGACTCGACCAATGGTGACTCGTGACTCGGGCGAAAATCGGGCCGAGACCGGCAACGAGACCAGCATTTTTTCCGTTTTCCCATGTTTATTTATAGTTCATAAAATTACCCAGCGCAAGCAAAAACAAACCCGTTGTTCTAGCGTACCTTGCTCGCTTGAGTGGCATTCTGGAAAAATGAGTCGTAACATCGCCTCAACAAGCTATTATAACTAACTAGACGTTGGGATTAGTCGTTTTATGTTTTGGAACACGTAAGACACGGTCAAGTATTACGGCCAGAACGTGAATTATTTAAAGAAAGCTTGAGCTGAAGCGACTAAGCGATATCAGTAAAATGCGTGTGCAAGTACTTTATCCTCGGCTAGGCTTATTATCGCGCGCTAGCTAATAACGAACAAAAAACAATAAATTGCATCTTCAATCAACAACCACTAATTCAACAATCATGTCTTCAGTTTCTCGTATACTGTTTGGGGGTATACGGACCATAGAGAGTTTGTTGATCGTTCAACAAAGAAAAAAACATCAAGTAAAATATAAATTTTGCAGAACGCACACGACCATTACATATACACAACAATATTTGTTATTCATTTTGTTAAAATGTGAAGTAGCATGCCTTTACTCTTCATCAGTATTCAGTAATACACTATACATACTCCAGTAGTACTCTGATTGTAATAACTTTTGGTAATTCCATGAAAATGTCTACAATGGGCCAAATTTCAAAATCAATTTAGGCTTTTAGCCTCTTGGGTCCAGTAGTTATCAAACAGTTTATGGCACAAAACGTGAATTTTCAGATATTTGATATTTCAAAGCATGATGCTAAAAATTGTGATCTTAAAAGGATTAGAAAATTGCTATGCAGCAGTCCCTTATCCACTGTATTTTTGGGAAATTTAAGGGTGACAAAGATCAACTAAATTCTTGTCCCGTCTGTCACACTTTTTATGAACTTTGTTATTATTATTGTTTGATTTTATTGAATTTGTCTCATACTCCATGTACTCTGTAATAATAACCTTTGACATTGCCCAGAATCATTTCTGCAGATAACTCTTTGTCATTTCTATATTTTCAAAAGCGTTTTTAAAATAGTTGTCGATGATCTATCTAATTAATCATTATTTCAATAGAACATCACATGCATTATTTTGTATGAAAAATGGTTGAAACCAATGCCTTTTTAGAATGCGCCCTCTTGTGTTTTAATGGCTCTTTTTTATAATGATAACAGGCTTTTTTTACTAAGTCGTTTGTAATTTTGTATACCTTTCGAGCATGGTGGAGTAATAACTATTAGTTTATAATGTTACTGTCCAGGTTTGGTTATACTAAAGTTCAGCCTTACCAAAACTGTACTACCCCTTTAAAATATATAAATTCTCTGACAAATAAAGGAAGACAAATAATGAACCAGACAACTATTTATGTTATAGAGAGTTCACTGTAAGGCATTTAAGTAATGAAACTGATGTGTCATAAAAAGAATTGCAATTTAAGATTTTCCCGTTGGGACTCGGACTCGGGAACTCGGATGTCCGGGACTCGGGACTCGGATGTCTGGGACTCGGACTCGGACTCGGACTTGGACTCGGACTCGACTCGGACTCCAGGGACTCGGACTCGGACTCGGACTCGGACAGGGTGGACTCGACTACAGCACTGTCTGGCTGGTTTTAAATTCCATTTGCAAGTTAATTTAATAAAACATGTGTAATGTGAATTATTCCTTTTAGAATACATACATAGTTGTGTTTGAATCGTTTGCAGTCCAACACGTAGTTTGCATTTAAATTCACTCTAAACGTATTATTTCTGATTTATATCTTCGTTAGAGCGTGCTTAGTGATTCATTACCAGGTTATCATGATAAGTTCATAGTTTTAGTCGCTAAAGTGGACCTTGACAAATACCCACATTATATCTTTAAACACACGTTAATGTTCTATACCAAATATATGAATGTACAAAAGTTAAAAATCAAATAATGGCTTTCCATTATTCGCAGTGCGTACAGATTTAGCGTGACACCGGATCGAGGTCAAGAAAACAAGTTCATATGCATACGTTACCATGGATCCCATTGTTCTCATAAGCGTGATAAAATCTAGGACAGTGCGCAGGAAAATAAGCGCGATAGGCTACGCGCTTCACATGATGATGACCAGGGGGTGTCACTCTGCCACAGTGACCGCGATTTTTGAAGACCGTAGCGACTGCTTCCCTAGGTTGCATTGTGGGCTACCTGGGAACTAAATGTACCGATCACAGAGCAGTTCATAAGCGTCGTCAGCGGATTTCGGTCAATAAAACAAGTTCATATGCATACGTCACCATGGATCCTATTGTACTCATACAAACCAACCCGTTTATAACTAGAAGGCCGACTTATCGCGCGCAAGTCACGTGTCCAATAGACTTTGTACATGGGCAAGATGGCGGAGTGACGCGATTTTTGAAGCTTCCGAGCACTACCACTGGACGTCATCGCGTAGTGACCTAGAAAGATTTGACCAATCATCATGTTATGAAGTGCGTAGACTATCGCGCCTATTTTCCTGCGCACTGTCCTAGATTTAATCACGCGTATGAGAACAATGGGATCCATGATGACGTATGCATATGAACTTGTTTTCTTGACCTCGATCCGGTGACGACGCGTATGAACTGCTCTGTGATTTGTTAATGTAATTCCCAAGTAGCCCATAATGCAACCTGCAGTGGTATGACTTCCGGTGACCAAAAATCGCGGTCAAGTCTTTCTAGGTCACTACGCGATGACGTAGAGAAGCAGTCATTGAATGCTTTAAAAATCGCGTCACTCCACCATCTTGCCCATGTACAAAGCAAAGACGCTTAATGGAAAGACCGACCACTGGACAATTTTCTTGTACAAAGTGAATGGGCAGCGCGCGATGTCCTCAGTTAATGCGCGCAATTACAGTCCTGACGTCACAATGCAAATTGCACAGGGGGTTCCCCACATATTTATTGTTGCAGTTGTTGTTGTTGCTGCTGGCTTAATGTGAATGACTCGGCTATTTTTAGCCTAGCAACAACACTATTTTCGGAAATAAATCAGCTGACTAAGCGCACCGATTTTATAATGCGCACACATACGCAGTTATCATTGGTCAATTATTCCACAAAGCAGTATCATGTTGGGAAGAACAAAGTCGATTGGTTTGTCGGTGCGTATATTCCAGACAGTGTGCGTGATAATATGCAAATATCCAAATATGCCATTGCCTGTTTATTGTGCACGTTCGAGATCTGTGAATTTAACAATTCTTTATTTCAAAAATGTGAGTGAAAATCTCTAAAAGCTCATCGACAATAATTTTAAAATATTTTTACATATACAAAGACAATATTGAATTAGAAAAACAATGTGTCCCCCAGGTGTACTCAACTTGGAGATAAGCTGATGTTCAATCGTCATACTAGCCTGAATTTGCCGAGTTTAAGTAAGTACGTTCTGATCCTTACTTTTGTTTAAATTAATACTAACAAAGGGAACATTTGTTCCAAAAAAGCTCTTCGACAATAATTTTTAAATGTTTTTTAATTAATTAAAATAAACAAGATTCAGTACTGTACCCAAACCTCTGGGTGTACCCAACTTTCTCTTTAGCTCGATTTGAATCTTCATTCTGTTTGAAGGGACATCGCTGCGCGACCGCCAGTGATCTGTCTTGTAATTCTACAGTCTTTGGTACAAAGTCTATGAAGCACGTGACTTGTGCGCGATAAGTTGGCCTTCTAGTTAAAAACGGGTTGGTTTGTTTATTCATAATTCTATGATGATGACACAAGGCGGTGTCAGACAGAAACATCCAGATCCATCTTAAATATACTAGTATTATTTTAATCTAGATAATTCACTTACGTAGGTGTCAGACAGGCGAATTATACTAGTATTTTTTATAAGCCATTACGCATGCGCAATGCGCCGATACAATCGGCGCGGCGCCGCGATACACAGTGCTTGCGACGAGCACCGAGAGGTAAACCAGAAAGAAATTTGGGAAAATAAGAATGAAAATTGTATAATTTAGGTAATGTTCTAAAATATTGACCAATGATATGAACATCAGCCAAAATATGACTGCGGAACGGTAAAACAATCTTCCATTCTTTTATTATAAGTGTTTTTCTGGGCGCATGTCACTCATGTCACTCACTCCCCCTCGGCTTAGCTCACCTACTCATTCATTCATTCACCCACATCACTCACTCACGCACTCACTCATTTTCGTGCTTCTTAGTACATTTTAATTGTTTTACTAATGCATATACAGGGTGGCCCCAAAAAACGGAAGGGGGCACTTCCCAAAATATAGCAACATAATGATTATGTCCATCGGATAGGATGTCTTTTCAAATGAAAAACGATACCAAGATCAGTCATTTTGGTCGTGTAGTTTTTGTTTTAGGGCGCTCTGAGTGACAGCATGTCAGGTTCCCATTTTTGTCAATTTTTACCAAGTCAGTGCCTGATACACCGCACTTACTGCCTGTCATAGCATTCGAACAACGAGCAATACGCGCGCTATTGTTAGTGTGCATTCAGCCGTGTGCCGAGAGAATGGGCATGGTTGCTCGTCGCTATGACGAGCACGAAGTGCGATTTATTAAGGCACTGACTTGGTAATGATTGACAAAAATTGGAACCTGACATGGTGATACTCAGAGCGCCATAAAACAAAAACTACACAACCAAAAATACTGATCTTGGTATCGTTTTTCATTGGAAAAGACACCCTATCCAATGAACATAATACTTGTGTTACTTTATTTTGGGAAGTGCCCCGTTCCTTTTTTTTGGGGCCACCCTGTATAGCATATTTGAACGAAGGGATTATAAGATAATTAGTCACTGCACAACAATTTGTTATTTCAGGTGTCCATTGCGTTTTATTCTCTACAATTATGATCCTTTTTCGAACAATTTTTGGCTCGAAATTGTTCGCTGTAGACGACATTTTACGTATTTGCCCACACACACACGCGCCATGACGTAACAACAGGAGATTTGAATGATTGAGGTTAGCAACTAAATTAGCCAAAGAGCATCTACTTTTACTGGTACAACATCACAATAGTTGCTAACCTCAAATATAATTATTTTTCGCGTGATTATTTCAACATCGGTGTCAGACAGAAACATCCCGCAAAAAATACTAATATTATTTGGTTTGTTGCAGAATTTTTCGCGGGATTTTCGCGGGATTATTGGTGTCAGACAGCGAATAATCTAGTTAGAATTATCTAGATTTAAAAAAATACAAGATAACCACAAGATAACTACGAGTGCGCGCAATCTTGTAGTTTGGAAACCACAAGATAACCACGAGTTGTGCGTGTCCAAACGAGCGCTAACCCCAAGATACCTACAAGATACCTCTAAGATTGCTAACCATAAGATAACCACAAGATAACCACAAGATTGGCTTTTACCGTGTGAACGCAGCTTATGACTTGCGCGCGATAAGTGGGCCTTCTAGCAAAACGAGTTAGTTTGTTTATTCATAATTCTATGCCATGTACAAAGTCTATGGGGCACGTGACTTGCGCGCGATTATGCTACGGTCACAAATGCTCCGATTTGGGCTACGGCGCCACTTTTAGGTGAAATCTTGCGGGAATTTTGTGGCGCCCAAACGGGTGCCGTGGCTATCGTACGGTCGCCGTTGCATTTTTCCTCGCCGTTTGAAAAAAAAATGCATCGTATATACGATTTTTTTTATTTGCCGTAAGCCCGTAGACACATCGTAGAGAGTACCGCACGGGCACCGCAAGGGCATCGCACGGGCACAGCACGGACATCGCAGCCTTTTTTTCGAATATCGTACGATTTTGAGACTGAATATTTGGCCACTCAAATCGTACGGGTACCGTGGAGTCACCGTAAGAGCACCGTAAGGCAAGCGCACGGGCACTAAGTTTGCGTTCACGGGAGCCGTGCGATTTATGTTTTATTTTAAGACAAAGGTCATCGTACGGGCCCCGGAGAATATGTGACTGCTACTCTAAAATACCACAGACATCGTACGATATCACAATTTCCCAAAATCGTAGAAAATCCGCCGTAGGGAAAAAATCGTACGGCGCCCGGATCATTTGTGACCTAGCCTTAAGTGGGCCTTCTAGTTATTAACGAGTGGTTTGTTTGTTTATTCATAATTCTATGGTTAATGTAGTTCCCTAAGTAAACCACAATGCAGCGTAGAGAAGCAGTCGTTCCGGTGTTCAAAAATCGCGTGCATTGAGGCAGAGTGACATCCCCCTGATCATGAGTCAGCAATGACTCAAATTGATAGGGTGTGTTAAAGCCCAATACCAGTTTTGGGAAACGCCCCCCACTCAAAAAATGAAATGGACGCTCTTATTACCAATCATGTGAAAGAATTTGTTTTTTCTAATACGGGATGATACAAAATTGGCCTGGGTAAATTATAAAAGTCATCTACTGTAAATTGAAATCACCGTGAATTGAAAACCCTCGTGCGGTGCGTGCTAATCCTATGGCAAATGCGGCGCACGTGTGTATGACCCGTGTATCGCACGAACGAGCGTATAGATGTGGCCCGCGTAGACGGGCCAGACTGACAGTGACTTTGACTCAATGTCAGCGGCTTTCATAAACGTTTTAAGTGATATTTCTGCATTTAACGATACTAAGGTTCGGATTTTTCCACGCAAGCCACTTTTTATGCTATTTCTACAATACTAATAAATTATTTTGGCCAATAAAGTTATTTCCGATAATTTTCCTAAAACGAGCATTTAGGTTTAAGGAATGTTTCAGAATTGGAAAAGCAAATACGCGCGTGTCGACGCGCACGTGCTAAAATTACTTGGGTTGGGGTTTTGAAAAATGTTTAGTTGACCATTGACCTGATTAATATTGATTCGAAATTTGAATTGAAATTGATCATTCATTACTGAGATATGATGATTATTGAAATTTAACAAAATGGCATCCTGATGACGTCAAAATGATGTGACGTCATTGAAATGAGTTTCTTGCACTATTAAGTCAGACGATGATCTATCATCATATGAAGTTTCAAGATGATTGATCCAGCCGTTATTGAGATCTGCGACGGACAAAATTTGAGAATAAATAAATAAATAAATGAATAAAAATCTTGACGAAATCAATAGGTGATATGATATTCGTATCACCTAATAATAAAAAATCTTGACGAAAACAAGATGTAATGGCTTTCCATGATTGAAAATCTAACTTAAAATTTAATTTTTACATACAGGCAATTCATACTTACGTCTAGCACTGGCTCAGCACTGGATAAATCCACTGCTAGACGCAGATATGAATGGAATGTCTAGCATCAGTCTGTGCTCAGCCTGGCATAACTTTGATCCACTGTTGATCCACTGTTGATGCTAGACACCTCGTCTAGCACAAGGTTGCGCATGCGCATTACGGTATTGCGCGTTCAGAATTTGCAAGTCATCGTTACGTCACAATAGAAGTGTACTAGTGCGCATGCCCAGTCATGTCCTAGACAGCTTTTCGATCCACTGTTGTATTTATACTTGCGCGTCAGTTATCCACTGTTGATGCCGAGTATGAATGGTCGGCTTTTTCGTCTAGCACTGGCTCGGCAGTGGATTTATCCAGTGCCGAGCCAGTGCTAGACGTAAGTATGAATTGCCTGTTAGAAGCTTTGTGAAATACCCCCCTGAGAAAGATTCTCAGTCGACCTTTCGAGGTTCTAAGATGCCAAAAAAAAGGAATCTTTCCACACAGATCAGTGTGGATAGAGCTACTGTTATTATTCAATGGAAAGAGAAGGGAACCCAAAGGTGGACTACCTACAAAGACTGAGCATGAGGGTCGAGACATGAGTAAGAAATTGATCTTCATTTCTATAATTTATAAGAGGTTCGGTAAACCTTACACATTTACTTAAAATGGTAGGCTAAAATTAATTTACCTTTTAAAGTAACCACTCACCATGGCTACAAAATGTGCCGAACTAGATTCGAGAAGGAAATAGAATGGATCAATTTATAAATATGATGAATGACATATTTATAATTATGATTAATGACATACTTATAGAAACTTTAATTATATTATTAATCAGGACCGAACTAAAAACCGAAACATGGATAATGGCACGTCAACTTGTTGAAGGTAAGGTAAAGGTCATTCGTATAACCAGATGAAAGTTCTCATTTTGATAAGCAAGGTACGGTATTGTAATTCGTAGCTTTAACCTCAATTTTTAAATCTATTCAAAGAGAGCACTGACTATTTTGCCACTGCTAAATACTGACAAAGTTTAAAAACAATTTGAACAGGCTTTAGTGAACCATATGTTATTTAATAGTGACGAGCCAAGAGTGTTTCACACAGATTTTAATTTGAACTTGAATTTATCGAAAGCAATTTGTAGTCTCGGAATGAAAACTATTCAAGAGAAACTTTTCACATAATTAGAGATTTTCACTGAATTTTACTTAAATGATGATTATTAAATTTTCTTGACAATAGGAAAAGCTATGCATCTAAAGATATACTTGAGTATTGGTACTTCCCGAAGTTACACATTGCGAGGGTTCTGGTTGCAGTGCTGTAGGACTCGAGTCCGGACTCGGACTCGAGACCGGTCTCGAGTCCGTTTTTTTTTCGGGACTCGGACTCGGACTCGGACTCGAGCCAAAAAGACTCGGACTCGGACTCGACCAATGGTGACTCGTGACTCGGGCGAAAATCGGGCCGAGACCGGCAACGAGACCAGCATTTTTTCCGTTTTCCCATGTTTATTTATAGTTCATAAAATTACCCAGCGCAAGCAAAAACAAACCCGTTGTTCTAGCGTACCTTGCTCGCTTGAGTGGCATTCTGGAAAAATGAGTCGTAACATCGCCTCAACAAGCTATTATAACTAACTAGACGTTGGGATTAGTCGTTTTATGTTTTGGAACACGTAAGACACGGTCAAGTATTACGGCCAGAACGTGAATTATTTAAAGAAAGCTTGAGCTGAAGCGACTAAGCGATATCAGTAAAATGCGTGTGCAAGTACTTTATCCTCGGCTAGGCTTATTATCGCGCGCTAGCTAATAACGAACAAAAAACAATAAATTGCATCTTCAATCAACAACCACTAATTCAACAATCATGTCTTCAGTTTCTCGTATACTGTTTGGGGGTATACGGACCATAGAGAGTTTGTTGATCGTTCAACAAAGAAAAAAACATCAAGTAAAATATAAATTTTGCAGAACGCACACGACCATTACATATACACAACAATATTTGTTATTCATTTTGTTAAAATGTGAAGTAGCATGCCTTTACTCTTCATCAGTATTCAGTAATACACTATACATACTCCAGTAGTACTCTGATTGTAATAACTTTTGGTAATTCCATGAAAATGTCTACAATGGGCCAAATTTCAAAATCAATTTAGGCTTTTAGCCTCTTGGGTCCAGTAGTTATCAAACAGTTTATGGCACAAAACGTGAATTTTCAGATATTTGATATTTCAAAGCATGATGCTAAAAATTGTGATCTTAAAAGGATTAGAAAATTGCTATGCAGCAGTCCCTTATCCACTGTATTTTTGGGAAATTTAAGGGTGACAAAGATCAACTAAATTCTTGTCCCGTCTGTCACACTTTTTATGAACTTTGTTATTATTATTGTTTGATTTTATTGAATTTGTCTCATACTCCATGTACTCTGTAATAATAACCTTTGACATTGCCCAGAATCATTTCTGCAGATAACTCTTTGTCATTTCTATATTTTCAAAAGCGTTTTTAAAATAGTTGTCGATGATCTATCTAATTAATCATTATTTCAATAGAACATCACATGCATTATTTTGTATGAAAAATGGTTGAAACCAATGCCTTTTTAGAATGCGCCCTCTTGTGTTTTAATGGCTCTTTTTTATAATGATAACAGGCTTTTTTTACTAAGTCGTTTGTAATTTTGTATACCTTTCGAGCATGGTGGAGTAATAACTATTAGTTTATAATGTTACTGTCCAGGTTTGGTTATACTAAAGTTCAGCCTTACCAAAACTGTACTACCCCTTTAAAATATATAAATTCTCTGACAAATAAAGGAAGACAAATAATGAACCAGACAACTATTTATGTTATAGAGAGTTCACTGTAAGGCATTTAAGTAATGAAACTGATGTGTCATAAAAAGAATTGCAATTTAAGATTTTCCCGTTGGGACTCGGACTCGGGAACTCGGATGTCCGGGACTCGGGACTCGGATGTCTGGGACTCGGACTCGGACTCGGACTTGGACTCGGACTCGACTCGGACTCCAGGGACTCGGACTCGGACTCGGACTCGGACAGGGTGGACTCGACTACAGCACTGTCTGGCTGGTTTTAAATTCCATTTGCAAGTTAATTTAATAAAACATGTGTAATGTGAATTATTCCTTTTAGAATACATACATAGTTGTGTTTGAATCGTTTGCAGTCCAACACGTAGTTTGCATTTAAATTCACTCTAAACGTATTATTTCTGATTTATATCTTCGTTAGAGCGTGCTTAGTGATTCATTACCAGGTTATCATGATAAGTTCATAGTTTTAGTCGCTAAAGTGGACCTTGACAAATACCCACATTATATCTTTAAACACACGTTAATGTTCTATACCAAATATATGAATGTACAAAAGTTAAAAATCAAATAATGGCTTTCCATTATTGTAAGTCTAGCTTAGAATTTAATTCAACTTAGAAGCTTTGTAAAATATCCCCCTGAGGAAGATTCTCAGTCGACCCTTCGAGATTTTAAGATGCAAAAAGAAAGAATCTTTCCACGAAGATCAGTGTGGATAGAGCTACTGTTATTGTGCAATGGAAAGAGAAGGGAATCCAAAGGTGATCTACCTACAAAGACTTAAAGAGTGAGCATGAGGGTCGAGACATGAGTAAGAAATTGATCTTCATTTCTATATTTTATAAGAGGTTCGGTAAACCTTAAATTTTTATTTAAAATGGTAGTCGAAAATTAATTACGTTTTAAAGTAAAAACTCACTATGGCTACAAGTGTGCCGAACTGGACTCGAGAAGGAAGTAGAATGGATCAGTTTATAAATATTATGATTAACGACATCCGTATAGAAACTATAATTGTATTATAAATCAGAACCGAACTAAAACCGAAACATAGATAGTTGGCACGTCAACTTGTTAAATGCAAGCTAAAGGTCATTCATATAACGGCGGAACAAGGAGATTGGGGGACCGTGCCCCGAACACTTTAGCTATATGAAAGTTCTCACTTTGATAAGAAAGATATGTATTGTAATTTGTAATATATAGCTTTAAGTTCAATTTTTACATTTATTCAAAGAGAGCACTTACTATTTTCCAATGACAAAAACTGACAAAGGGTTAAAACAATATGAACAGGCTTTAGTGAACCATCTGCAATTTTTTGGTAACGACTAACGACCCAAGAGTGTTTCACACAGATTTTAAGTTGAACTTAAATTTATCGAAAGCAATTTTTTGGGCTCGGAATGAAAACTATTCAAGAGAAACTTTTCACATAATTTGAGATTTACTGAATTTTACTTAAATGATAATTATTAAATTTTCTTGACAATAGAAAAAGCTATGCATTTAAAGATATTATACTTGAGTATTCGTACTTCCTGAAGTTACGCATTGCGAGGGTTCTGGATGGTTTTGATTCCATTTGCAAGTTCATTTAATAAAACATAGTTGTGTTTGAATCGTTTGCATGCAGCCCAACACGTAGTTTGCATTAAAATTCACTCTAAACGTATTATTTCGGTTTTATATTTTCATTGGAGCGTGCTAAATAGTAATTTATTACCAGGTTATTATGATAAGATCTTAGTTTCAGTCGCTAAAGTGGACCTTAAAGGTACACCTGTAAAGTGTCAGATATTGCCCAAAATGACATTTGAGACTTCAATCCTGTACCAAATCCATTTTAAGATATGTTCAAATGATGTGTGGAAGTTTTATTGAAAAGGAACACTGTTTTCCTGGTTTAAAAAAACGAAAGTATGCGTCAGCTTTTACAACGAATTACTGTATAACGCTTATGAGGTTTATGACCGTTCATTAATGCTCTTGAGCTGAATGATAGATATCGTCATACTAAAGGGGAATTTGAAAACATATAACCCTATTTCATTTTGTATGGGACACGTGACTTGCGCGCGTTAAGTGAGCCTTCTAGTTATAAACGGGTTGGTTTGTTTATTCATACTTCTATGGTAAAAAACATAGAAGTATGAATAAACAAACCAACCCGTTTATAACTAGAAGGCTCACTTAACGCGCGCAAGTCACGTGTCCCATAGACTTTGTACATGGGCAACATGGCGGAGTGAACCGATTTTTGAAGCTCCCGTAGCCTACTTCTCTACGTCATCGCGTAGTGACCTAGAAATACTTGACCAATCATCATGCTATGCAGTGCGTAGACTATCGCGCCTATTTTCCTGCGCACTGTCCTAGATTTCATTACGCTTATGAGAACAATGGGATCCATTGTGACGTATGCATATGAACTTGTTTTATTGACCTCGATCCCGTGACGACGCGTATGAACTACTCTGTGATTGGTTAACTGTAGTTCCCAAGTAACCCATAATGCAACCAGTAGTAGTACCTTCCGGTGACCAAAAATCGCGTCACTCTGGTAGAGTGACACCAAACACCCCCCTGGTACAAAGTATATGTGGCACGTGACTTGCGCGCGATAAGTTAGCCTCCTAGTTATAAACGGGTTGGTTTGTTTATTAATAATTCTATGGTTTACCCCCCTGGTATAGGAGCATGCGTGTAGGTAAATTTGAACTGAAATTACTAATGCATCACTCAGATATGGCAAATAATGTAATTTTACAAAATGGCGTCCTGATGACGTCACCGAGGGATGATGTCATTGCAAAATTACACAGATCTAAGTTAGATCATTATCTATCATCATGTGAAATTTTATAATAATTTAATAATTCGTTATTGAGATATGAGACGGACAAAATTGGCGAGAAAGAAAGAATAAATAAATAATAAAAATCTTGACGAAAACAAGAGGTGATACGTATCACCTAACAAGAAAATAGGCTTTGCCGGGAATCGATTCCGAACTCGGATTTGATTCCCGGTGAAGCATATTTTTCCTTTGCACATTAAAAAAAGATGATAAAGAATAACTAATACAGCAGGTTATATGTTAGTCGTTTTCAATAACTGTTAAATGGCATAATGTGAATGAATACACGATTTTAATCATTAAAATATGTCTAATAGGGCAGTCACACCGCCAAACCGAATCCAGACCGACACCAAACCGAACTAAATTACAAATTTCCGCTTTATCGGGCACCGACAAGAGATCGAACTAGGGCTAGCAGTCACACCAAAAATCATTCGGTCTTCTATCGGTCTCTATTCATCGCGCGAATTCGGTTTGCATTCGGCCGAATCAAGACCGATACGACCCCGATAATATTTGAATGAACCTCGACATCAAACCAACAATCCCGAACTCACATGGAACGCAGCCCGAATTCATCCCACTAGTATAAATACGACATTTGGGTTTACTCTATCTGAACGAGAATTGTTTCTGATATCAGTTTCATGTTTTATTTCCCACCCAACTCAACATTACTAAAATGATTGTGCGCAAATTTTTTCCGATTTATGTTTCATTATAATTATTTTCTTTGTTAAAGTACAGGATGAAGATGATAATTATGCCACTTACAAATAAATATACGCTGTTGCTGAAAGTTTGTGGACTGATATAGCTTTTAGATCTTGTCTAAACAAATTTCTTGACTAGAATTATATTCATAGCACAGCTGAAATCAATAGAGAATTTTTTTTTTTCCAGAAAAAAATTATAGGTAAATAATGCCGTCCCAAGGAAAAACGCAGTATCTGACATTTGTGTTGATTTTCACTTTTTTGCAGAAAAATACTCAATAAACAATGCTCTTTCATGTGATACATTCAGTTTTCTAAAAAAAGTTTTGGAACACCATTTTTTCCCAACCCTCAAACGCAGTATCTACAATCAACCTCGACTTTCCCCAAGGAAAAACGCAGTATCTACATAGCTAGTCTCGGGACAAGACGCACAAATTATTTATATGTAGACAATATGAATAATGCGCATTTAGAATAGTTATATCTTGTACAAACAAATGTCATTAATTATATGAATTATGAAGCACAAAATATTGAAGCAAACTTAACATCTTAGTGCTTTTCTTCTATACAGTGCAGAGTTTGTGACAAAGGCTATTCAAGTATGCATGAAAGTGCGTGTACCCCGGCCACATGCACACAATGCACAGACTGACTGCGCGCGGCATTGATATGATACTGTGTGCAGTGTTAATGTATGTGATTGTAATGCACACTGCATAATATACATGCAATTAAGTTATGTACATTACATGCAGTCCTAATCTTCTACTAAATTAGGCTCTGCAGTGCCAGCATGGATTAGCAAGAATATTTTATACAGATATTGACTGTCTAGACTAGAGGGGCAATATAACATTTGAGATCCTCGAGGGAAGTTATATTTGTGTCGAGGGACATTATATTTTTCCGAAGCGCGTAGCGCTGAGGAAAAATATAGTATTCCGAGACAAAAATATAACTCCCCAAGGTAAATGAAATGTTATATGGTTCCCGAAGGAAAAGTCAATACCTGTTATATTATGATGACCTATATAGATACAAATCAAGATAAATATAAATTTGGTGTTGAAATAAAATTATGGACAAGGAAACATCATTAAATTAAATCGAAATCCTTCCAGTAAAACAGACGTTGTTGTTAGCGAAACGCTGCGCAAAATGCTTCTTTATTCGACCTTCCTTTCAAATTTACTTTCGGATCGCACAATCTCCGTAGAAAGCTTGACAACGCTGCGCGTGCCAGGATGCTAATACGCGCAAAATTGTTCATCTTCACACACCCATTGTGACGTAAATTACGTCATACCAGTCAATATAACGCCGTTATATTGACTGGTATGACGTAATTTACGTCATTTTGGTCAATATAACGCTTCTCATCCTTGTAGCGATGGTCACGTGACAGCATTTTGACCAATCGCACACCAGTATCTTTATAGGTCATATAATATACTGTGTTACTGTCTTCATTTCTTTAAGATGTTTGAATTGAGTCGGGGGGAGCTGCTGGTTCAAATTAGAAACATTAGCAAATTACAAACAAA
The DNA here is from genome assembly GCA_037951105.1 of Echinarachnius parma. Classification (NCBI taxonomy): domain Eukaryota; kingdom Metazoa; phylum Echinodermata; class Echinoidea; order Clypeasteroida; family Echinarachniidae; genus Echinarachnius; species Echinarachnius parma. The sequence goes on from JBAMJV010013364.1 coordinate 25,167, forward strand.
ACAAAGCACAGTATACTCGCTTTTATAAGCCCCACTCTATTGCTCTAGACTAGACCTAGTCCTAGATATGACTAGTCTTGCAGACTAGAGTAGTGGCATATTTAGCCTAAATATCAGGCCAGGCCGGCGATTACGGCAGCTGCTGCTGACATGTCTGGAACATGGCACATGCCATTTTGATCGATGGCGCCTCAAATCAGTTAAGCCAGAATAGGCATGATCGCATATAATTTGGACCATATTAGGCCCTAGCTTAAGGCTAATCTAGTCTCTTGGAATTTGCTTACAATGACAAACAGCAGAATGATCATCTAGTTTGTTATAATATCATGTCATAACAAATCGCTTTTGCTTCAATATGACTTACATTCATATTTCTGATTTCTTTGTAGATACTGCGTTTTTCCTTGGGGATATTGTTCTTGCACCGCTTTGCGAGCATGTACATTATTCCATCTTTAAAGTAACTTTATACGTGCTCAGAGAGGGCGCTCTTTATCAATTAAAAGTTGTATTCTCCTTTAATGTAAGTAAACTTTCATATCGAATATATAAACAAATATAATTGTGCTTGGTTAATCAATAACATTTACGCTTCTTATTTATTTTCATTGAGGAAATGCGGCCTGATAAGCCCCCTTTTTAAGAAAAGTGTGACTTGTCCAGAGAGGGCGTTTTTTAAATCAAATATGAGCTGTTTTTTTTCATTTAAAGTATGTTAACATACATACAGAATATATGCCGAAACATTTTCGATTGGTTTATCGATAACGTAAGGAAGAATTTATCACCCTCATGCAGAATTTGTATGTAGATACTGCGTTTTTCCTTGGGGAAATCGATCACGCACCGTATTTGGAGCATGTAACATTATTCCGTATTTAAAGTAACTTGAGACTTGATAAGAGAGGGCACTCTTTATCATTTCAAAGTTTTGTTTTTCCCTTAACTTATATACACCTTTATAACGAACGTATAAACAAACATTTGTGCGTAGTTAATGAATAACATTCACGCATCGTATTTCCTTTTATTAGGGAAATGTGGCCTGATAAGTACCTTTTTAAAGAAAAGTGTGACGTGCCCAGAGAGGGCGCTTTTTAAAATTAATTAAACTGTTTTACCTTTAACGTATTTAAACTTACTTACAGAATATATGCTGAAACATTTTCGATTGGTTTATCCATAACGTAAGGAATAATTCATCACCCTCCGAATTTCTATGTAGATACTGCGTTTTTCCTTGGGGAAATCGATCATGCACCGTTTTGGGAGCATGTAACATTATTCCATTTTTAAAGTAACTTGAGACGTGATAAGAGAGGGCGCTCTTTATAATTTCAAAGTTGTGTTCTCCTTTAACTAATATACACTTTCATAACGAATGTAAACCCCTCAAAAAAAGTTCGGAAACACAAGTTTGATCGATGATATCTCTCGTATTTTTTAATAAACATATTCGAAATTAGTGTCACAGTAAAGCCTCATTATATACCTTTCAAATGGTGCATTATGTGTAGTGATTATGTAATTGGGGCGATTGCAGTAGCCCAGAGTATAGGGGGAGGCAGGAAGTGAAATGTCGCAAAATGGCCCTAATTCATTTAATTTACGAGTGCATGACTGTGTTGACCAGTTTTCTAAAGGTTAACATTCTATTGAATACTGCCACCCTTTCCATTCATCAAAATTGTTGAATTTGATACCATTTTAATGGAAATTATCTCTTCATTATGATGGCATATTAATCGTAAGGATTATGCAAATGGGGTGTGTGCAGCGAACCGGAATATGGAGATGGATCGAGTGTGAAATCAGACAAAAAGATATGGAGTTGACAACAAATCAGAGCGTTGCATTTTTTCGAACTTTTGGGAGGATTTTTTAGCATTTCAAATAAAATATTCATGATCAAATTTGATATCAACGGAAAGCCCAACAACTCTTCTGTAGGAAAATGTGAAATTTATAATGATTTTTGTAAAGGGCGGCTGCAGGGAGATGAATGTGGGGGAGCCTCAAAAGTGACCCATTTCAAAACGCTCTGATTTGGTGTCGGTATCTTTTACCATTGTGTAGAGGATGTAATGCGACTTGAATGAGTTGGCCATGAATGAGAAGAATTCAATTGAAAACGCATGAATAGTGCCTTGAAATCAGAGCGTTTCAAAATGGGTCACTTTTGAGGCTCCCCCACATTTATCTCCTTGCAGCCGACCTTTGCTAAAATCATTATAAAGTTCATATTTTCATACAGAAGAGTTATTGGGCTTTCCGTAGATATCAATTTAAATCATGAATATTTTATTTGAAATGCTAAAAAATCCTCCCAAAAGCTCGAAAAAAATGCAACGCTCTGATTTGTTGTCAACTCCATATCTTTTTGTCTGATTTCACACTCATGCAACTAGCAAATAAAATTAAAAGCCCTATAAATATACATTACACAGACTTTCTTTCTAATAGGATCGAAAAGTCGCTTTTTTTTAAGTCCCACTAACCCTAATGAAATTATAAATATTACTAAATCATTAAGTATGTCAAAATCTCAAGGTTGTGATATAATTAGTACATCAATTTTAAAACAAATTATACGCGTTATTGCTGATCCACTAACTTATATTTAATCAATCTTTACAACAGGGTGATTTTCCTGATTTATTTAAAATAGCCAAGGTAAATCCCATTTTAAAAAAAATCATTCGCATGAAATTAGCAATTATCGTCCTATATCTTTGCTTCCTAGTATATCAAAAGTTTTAGAGAAAATTGTTTATAATAGGTTATTCGATTTTGTAAACACTTACAACATATTGAGTTCAAATCAATATGGCTTCAGCAAAAATCATTCCAATGACCAAGCTTTAATACAAATTTATGATAAAATTACCAACGCTATGGCGAATAAAGAATATGTAATAGGTATTTTGTTAGACCTTAGTAAAGCGTTTGATACACTTGATCATAATATTTTACTTTATAAATTGCCGTTTTATGGTATTCGTGGTCAAGCCCTTTCATGGTTTAAAGATTATTTAATAAAAAGAAAACAATATGTTACATTCAATGGCCTTAATTCGGATTTACTCTCTGTTAATTGTGGCGTACCACAAGGCTCAATGTTAGGACCACTTTTATTTATTTTATATGTTAATGATTTATCGAATACATCTTCCCTGCAGTTGTCGTTCGTTCTTTTTGCCGATGACACATATATTTTTTGTTCTCATGAAAAATTAGAATCATTGGTGAATGTTTTAGATAATGAATTATATAGTCTCTAATTGGTTTAAATGTAATACACTCTCATTAAATATTTAAAAAACTCACTTTCTGCACTTTAAACATCATAATTCTCATTTAAAGGATAATGCCCCGATTATTATTAATATTGATAATATACGGAATTCTATTTTCATGCACTCCCACTTGCACATGCACTTGCACTGCACCCATCTGATCAAAGTCATGCATACATGTATACTTCACAAAAGCGTTTAGTGTCGCTGATTGTCACCAAGAGGCCGCCATCGATTTCAAGCTTACAGCTCATGATGGCGGTCTCCTGCGTTTATGTGCTTTATTTATTACTTCAAATTGATAATTATTTTTGTACTATTCTTTATGTATACTTATTACTCGTAATTGTATTGTAAATACTCAAACATGTTTTGTACAATTATGATTATGTATTGTTTTGAAAAAATGCAGAAATAAAACAAACAAACAAACAAACAATGATTAAGTACATTTTAATTGAACATGTGTTATGTGGCTGCCATCCACCAGAATTCAAATCTGATGTTATTATCAGTCGTAAAAAATGGACAGATTGGATTAACAACTTTGAGGAAGGTCAAGTGATTGGGCCATTTTTCTTCAAAGGAATTAACATTAACTGGAAAAATCTACCTCCAGCTGATACCTCATTTGGAGGAACACTTAGGTGACAGGTGCGAGGAGTATTTAGACAGGTTCAAGAGTGCCTCAGCCCATCGCCTAATTGTCGTTGTCGGAGATAGACTAGGGGAACTCTCTGGGAAAAGGGTTCATTCGATCAATCATGAGTTGAAATGGCCACCGAGATCCCCTGGTTTAAAACTGTTTGAGTTTTTAAATTTTAAGAACAAAGCTAGTGTGTATCATCTTCTCGTGACCTAGATGATTTACAGGGCCGCAATCGACACAAGATGGATCATGTTTTAGTCACAAAACAAAAACAAATCCCGAACATTAAGTATGGCACCACTCATTTCAGGAATTCATTCATAAGCCCAAAACTTGCAAAAAGTGGGTTTCGCACCTGTCATCTGCAACAGCAAAGAACTCAGCGATGCGTAACATTGCTCATTCGGAAAAGGTATCAAATTAAAGCTGAAAAGTTACTCTTTCCATCCATACCTCATTTAAGGTGTGAACATGTATAATTTTGAAATAATTGACCATTGAACTTCGATTACCTGTTTTTAATACACTCTGTATTCTAACCGTACCGATAAGAGACAGCAAAAGACTATGCAAGCACTATACACGTAACAGGTATGAATATTGCGCCATTTTTTCTTAAGCAAAATAATTTCTGTGCTAGTTAATTCCAGTTAATGACAATGAATTACCAATGAAAATTGGTTAGAAATGCAAACAAACATTTAAAACATAAATGGAAAACGTGCCCTTCAGTTTATGGCCATAATGGCAACGGGAAGTGGTCAATGCGCTCAAATTATAGTCGTAATAAGATTTTAGGAAAGGTTACCAAATATTTGGAGAAATTGAACGAATCTGTGGAAGCGGTTATACAAAGTATGGTAATGTTGGTAATTTGGGCTTTTTAGCGGAAATATGCTTTACAATTTTGTTGTAAAGCTTCTTGTATTATTTTCCTGCAAGAAATTTTTGTTTGAATAAACGTTTTAACACTTACCATGACTGGGGCCCTGGCTGCTGTGTTCTCTTGGATTTGTTTCCCTGCATGTACAATACAATAATCAAATTAAGCCTCGCATTACATTGTACATTATTGGCTGCTATTTAATTTGAAGAATTAAACAAATTAATATATTAAAAACAGTTAAATGTGTCAATTAACGGTACGTTGTACGGGGAGTCCAGTTATTGTTCTGTGCCAAATTCTGTATATAATGAATTAATTTAATATAGGTTTTCCGGTTCATTTTAACACTCTTTAATTAAATGTTATACATTTGTACTTAATCAATTTGCATAATCAAATTATTGACGACCAATTTTACAAAAGGTCCATTCAATTTGTAGTCATTTGTCACACATTATCGTCCAGTGTAATTCACATTCGTCAGTCACAGATGTGTTCAGCAACTGTGACCGACGAATTTGAATTGTAATCAACTAAAATACGTATAATAACCTATAATAATGGTAATCATGAAAATAATATATGTTTTCCCATCCATTTTCAAACAATCGTCATTCAATTTCATTTATTTTTAACTTCAAGTCCGGAACGTGCATATTATGTAATGTTCGATTTCGTCTTTGCGCACACAAGTTCGTGCTTTTCCAGTCAAATTCGTCAATGTCCATTTATTTTATTCAAATTTCGTCCGATTCCACCTAGGTGTACAACGTGATGATCAATTTCGTCGTTGTTCATTCAACCTCATTAATTCTCATTCAAATCGTAAAAACTATATAGAGAACGCGATATAATTCGATACTTAATGAGTTGATGTCAATATCCCTTCACTATCTTCATTTGCTTATTTGATCCCAATGTTTATGTTTGCTTTGTGTTACGGAAATTCATAAATGTTTAGTATTAGACAGTTTTCACATCTGTTTATAAAACATTTGCGCGCATCGTTATTGTATCAGTATGCACGTCGCCACTCTCCCAGCACAAATTTATTGGATGAATAAATCAAACAATCAGACTTTCCGACAGCACCGTTTGTGCTTTGCAATATCAAAATTAATTGTTTTTTGCTTAGTCAATTGACAGACGGTTTTAGAAACGATTATCGATGAAGTATTAATCGGTTATGAAATCAATTGTATAAACCCTCATGGGAAAATGCATATGAAACAAAGCAACCAGACTGCATGACGAATTTGAACAACGAAGTCTTGAAATCGAATGAACAATGACGAATTCGAACATTATACATAACACGATCGATTGCCAGGTGGGACGAATTTCATTGCAAAATGACGAAATAGATTGATTGGTTATTGACCAAACTGAATGATAAATGACTAAATTAAATGTAGCAATTGCACGTTCCGAACTTCTCGAGACGAAATTGAAGTTAACAATTAATGAAATTGAATGATTGACCATTGTTCGAAAATTGATTGAACATCCTTTATAGGTTTTTCGTCCATTTTAACACTTTTGTCATTCAATTTTATAAATATGTACTTCAATTTCGTCCTGAGAAGCCGAGAATGTGCCAATGCTAACTTCAATTTCGTCTATTGCCGACCAATTTAAAAAAAGTCCATTCAATTTAGTCATTTGTCACACATTAATAAACATTTATGAATTTCCGAAACACAAAACAAACATAGACATTGGGATCAAACATGCAAATGATGATTATGAAAGAATATTGACATACAGTATCAAATTATATTGCATTCTCTATAGTCTTGACGAATTTGAATGAGAATTAAGGGGATCTAATAACTTTTTGACATGTGTAAAAAGTGATGAGTGGTTGAAACAATGTATGTATTCACACAATGTAATATGTAATATTGTTTCCAATATGTAAAACCCTATTTTGTGCAAATTATTATAATTCATTTGTAATGTTTTGTTGGATGCAAGAATAAATTGAAATTGAAAATTGAAATTGAAATATTTAGGTTAAATGGACCTTATAATATAGCGAAGTAATTAGCAAAAATGCAAAGTGATATTCACCTACTCATAGCACTCACGTTGTACGCGGCTTTGACGGTCCAGTATAATTAACATCTGAACACTTCCATTGTAAATATCTTGTTAACAAAAGGGAAATTTGAAAAACCGAAACCTGTCCCATGTTGTTATTGTTAATATGAATACAACAAGGTATGAGGGAACCGCTAGAATTCCAATTGGATTTTGAGGATTGGACAATGTTACTTAATCCCTGTAACGAACTTGAATGCACAATGACGAAATTGATCATCACATTGTTCACTAGCTGGTAGGATCGGACGAAATTGAATGAGCTTATTTGACTAAAATGAATGGAAATTGACAAATTTGATTGGAAAAGCACGAACTTTCATATATATCAAGGTCAATCATCTTCCTATTATACAAATTAGAATGTGAATTAACACATGACATCCTAGCCCTAGGTCTGAGGGAAGCCAGCGGTGGCCATCTTGGATTTAAGTTGGTTGCCTAAAGGGCCGGTCATATTTACGGTAGTGGACGTAGTTGAACGTAGTGGAGGCTAACGTAGTTGAAGGTAGTTGAACGTACCGGCATCCGTACCGTACCGTAGTTGTCCGTGATGCTAACTTGGTATTAACTCCGGGGAGCCGTGATATTCGATTTAATTTTTGAACATGTTCAAAAGAGCGGTACGTTAAAGGCATCCGTAATGCTAACGTACTAAACCGAAGTATAACGTAGTCTAACGTAGTCTAACGAAGTCTAACGTAGTCTAACGTACTTCGTTACGTACTCAAACGTACCCTAGCGTACTCTAACGTGCTTAACCGTGCACAAAACCAGCATCAGCACTCTTGGTCCCGACATGTTTAAGCAAAATAATTAGACAACTTTCACAGAACTGCTCTGTTTGAAAACAAGCCGACAATGGCCGTACCACACCGCGGCTGGCTGCATACTCTGTGCGGAGTTGCTAAATATATCGTAGTGACGTTCTTTAGCGTAGTCTAGCGTAGTGGCTTCCGTAGTCTACCGTACTCAAGCGTAGTCAGACGTACCACTCCGTACATGTCCGTGAGCGAGCTGCACCTGTATTACCGAAGTCTAGGCTAGTCTAGCGTAGTTTATCGTACTTGAACGTACTTATCCGTACCCTTCTGTGGCTCATCACCGTACTATAACGTAGTTCTAAATTAGTTTTAACCTAGTTAACGTACTTACACCATGTTTGACCCACGTTAAGTTACCCTACGGATCACTACGTCCTTTCCGTAATGTGACCGACCTTAATAACATGTAAGTAAGTTGTCCCCGAAAACCTATATAAGTGGTTCTATACCCATTATAATTCAATGTAATGACAATAGACTACTTCATTACAAATGGCTCATTAAAAGCTTGGAAATGTCATCATAATGGCTGAATATGTAACAACACTTGAGATTCGCCATATCACGGTGGATCATAGTTTGTCGAGAAATGTTCAAACAAAACTTTTGTAATGTATACCCTAAGATAAGATTGTAACCATCTGTCCCTGAGTAGTGAGATCGCCTGCCACGCTGCTGTTGATAAGAGTGACATTAACCTGAGCACCAGTCTGCGTAATGCTTGAAGGTTGATCTGCAAGAAAAAAATAAAGACATTCAAATAAAACGGAAATATTGACGCGTCTATAATAGTGCGTAGGGCATGTTTTAGGGTATGTTACGTTAATGTTAATTCATGTTTAAGGGTAAGCGAGAGCTCTGGTTAAGACGGCGTCTTCCAGACATAGGCATCCAGGATTTTTTCAAGGGGGGGGGGGGGGGTTACTTATTTTCGTCAGCCAACATTTCAGGGACCGAGACCACTAGTCAAGTGACGTTGTAAGCGGGGGGGGGGGGGGGGGGGGGGGGGGGGGACTGTACGTCAACAAATTTCGAAGCCGAGACCAAGACCCTTCAAAAATGTACGAGGCCCCGACCGAGACCGAGACCATTGGTTGAGAGTCGATTAAAGCGGGGGGGGGGGGGGGGGGGGGGGGGTGTCCTTCAACAAAATTCGAAACCGAGACCACGATCCATCAAAAATTTCCAGGCCAAGATTTTAACACTATTAATTTGTTTCTCGTGGCCAAGACATTGTTTATGATGGTCGTGACAGCTAAAGATGGGAGCCGAGACCCGTTAGAAGTGATTAACGGGGGAGGGGGGGGGGGGGGGGGGGGGGTGAACTCCTCAGGTACCCCCCCCCACGGGTACGCATGTGCTACACAATTCATAAGAATCTACTGATAATTTCGGTATATGATTATAGCCTTAAATATCACTTCTGACAAAAAAAATAGGATGATCGTGGATCACTTTATAACCCTCCTAGATAGTTTTTTGTTGCTTCTGGTAACCTCTCTTGTCTATTAAATGTTTGTTTTAAAATATTTACAATCTTGTGAACAAACAAGTTCAATCTCTCGAGGTGTCAGAATAACAACCTTCCACATTAACAACTGATATTTCATAAGAACAACTTTCCTAAAGGAGATGTTGAGTACTGGTAGAGAGAGGTACAGTTTTAGTCCAACTGAATTTAGTAACCAAACCTGCACCATTACATCACAAACTAATTAGTTATAACTCCACCATGCTCAAAAGGAAAAAGCAAATTACACAAACGACTAAGTAAAAGCTGTATCATTCAAACAGAGCTGTTAAACGAAAGAGTGCGATTTCAAAAAACGATTTGTTTAAACATTTTAAATAAAATATTGTAGCATGTGATGTTTTGTTGAAATAGTGATTAGATAGAGAGATAATCAACAATTACTATCTAAAAACCTCTTTTGAAATTTTTTTGAAAAGAGGAAGCATTTTAAAACTAATTTTAACGACTGGTTTCAAACTTATCGAATACTTGTGGGCCACATTTATTACAATGGTTATGTTTATGGATATTTAGCGCTTTCTGAACCGATTTTGATCAAATAAAGTTTATTCTCTGCATTAAAATTATATGCTCTTTCAAATTTGACACAGTTTTTCATTATCTCACAAAAAATATTTTGTGTAGCGCCCTCTCTACAAAATCAACTATCCCTTTAATGAGTTACTTTGTTTTTTTTAAATTAGTAATTTTCGATCAAATAATATGTAGAATAATACTTGTTTTATGATTTTAAAATGTTACCCTGTTATAATGAAACACATAATTTGTAGCAACTAACATTATGTCCCTCGTAGTTTCTCTGTACATCGGGGTGGAAACTCATTTTAACATTCATGAACATTTTTAAATATACTATATGGATATAGGACTGTGTACCATTGTAAATTACGCACCCCCTCCCCCCCCCCCCCCCCCCCCCCACCCCCTTGACAAATCTTGGCTACGGACTTGAAAACATACCTGTTCAAAGAAGCACTTACTACACTCCGACTCGGGACAAACTTCAAGTTAGCTATTATACCATCTATACAAAAAAGGGGTATCCTCAGTTTTGTTTCTTTTTCAGCTCGCACTCCTGCAACTAACTACTTTTCTATGATGAATGTGGTCTCATATGATGTTTTGTCAATGTTTATCACTCGGAGGAGGTTGGTGGGGGTAGGGGAATGGAAACACATTATCAAAGTAGGAGAGACTGATTGTATAAAGACATGCCACGATGACGACTCACTTGTAATGGGTCTTGGAAGAGCTTCTGCTGGGCAGCCGGCCCGGTCCCCTGTCTGACATGTCTGACACGCGGGTCTTCGTTCGGCCAGAGGTTGCTGGGCCGTACTACCTTGAAGAGTGTGAGGGGCTGCCGTGGTGCCTGGTGCTGTCCTTTCTCACCCTTATTTCCCTTATCCTTCGGCATCCTAGCGTTTTAGTGTCGTCCTATAATTTCGAAATGATTATATCCGGTTTTAACGTAGTTTTAACATGGTTTATCCTAGTTTAACATGGTTTATCCTAGTTTTACCATGGTTTTATTTACCATTGCCTCACTGCGAACGACTGTCAAACCAAAGCTGACCAAGGTAAAATCACAGTAAAACGAAGGTTAAACGAGCAAAACCATGGTATAATAACATTTATATCATGGTAAATTCCCCCCCCCCCCCTTCCCCCCCAAAAAAAAAAAAAAAAAAAAAAAAAAATAAGAATAAATACAAAAATTAATAAAATAAAAAAATGGCATAACAATGGCTTTCCTACGCGTCCCGGTGATGATTATATATGTATAACAGAATAATACGCGACTTGTGTATTTATTTTATGATAATCATAATTGATAAAGCAACACCTTTAGTTTCTAATCTCGTGCTTATTTAGTATCCTAATTCAATCATATTCTATCTATTGAAATTCGAATACGCCTGTACTTCTAGCATGTAGAAAGTCCAAGATACCAAAAGCAAATAAAACGTATGACTTATATTGTTCAGTAGTGGGGTCATGTTTGAAAGATCGATGGGCCTTCACGCATTCGTTGGTACTTTGTCAATTTGTCAAATCATTGATTGAATAAAGTTTTTTTATTTTTTTTTTATTGCAAATGACATATTCGCAGCCGAAGCTGATTACATAGTTAATAATATCAACAATAAGATAAACGTGTCGAACAAAGTAGATACATTAATACAACAGGCTTTGAATGGTGTAAAACAAAAGTATACAACATGCAAATCAAATTATGAATAATAATCATTTAAGATGCGAACAAAATAGGGAATCGAACTGTTTTTATATCTATATTAGTTTTACAATGTAAATTGAGTGTATTTAGGAAGATGTCGTAAATTAAAATGAACTCTGAGTTGGTAACCATGAAGAATAGAGTTCATGTTTTCTAAACTAATAGGAAAAATCAAATCAAAGTTTCTAGTTCTAAAGCATTATCATATGATTGATAATTAAATCCCAAAATAATTCTACAAGCACGGTTTTGTATTCGTTCAATATCATCACTTTGCTTACATGTGAGATTGGAGTGAAAAAGTGGGGCACAGTACTCTAATATTGGTCGTCTGTATCCAGTATAACAATAACAAGATCACAAAGAGGTAAATCAAATCGTTTCAATCTAACATAAGTAACTTTCTATTGCACTTCTTTATCATTTCCTTTACTTGAGTATCCCCATTTTGAATTATAAATTCCAAAAACTTTGATTACATTTTGTTCATTTAAAAGTGTTCCATTTACATACAATGTTTGCGAGTTTGATTTCTCATAAAAGATACTGTCATAACAATACATTTAGTTGGATTACGTTTCATATTATTGATCACTGACCATGTTTCTAATAAAATTGATTCTGATTGTAATTGTGATACTTGTGTACAATTTTCCTACTTCCTACTAAAGCCAAATACATCATTAACCATAACTAATGAAAATATTGGCCCCAGCTTGGTACCTCCTGCATTGTACGTTTTAACATCTGAAATCTGACCTTTATACCTGACTACTTGTTGGCGACATTCTAAAAAATCTACTATTTATGAAATAACGCATGGTCGTACATCTAATTTAACAAGTTTACCAAATTAAAATATATAAATATATAAATTATGTAACATCGCAAATTAAATAATGGCAAGTTGAAAGTCCACGAAGATTTCCATATTGGATTTATATCAATAATGTCATTTACATCTTCCCAAGAACATTTGGCTATAAAGGATTAAGCTATTTTTTAGCAAAATAAGTCGTGATTCATTTCAGCATACTTCCACATTTGAGGAATACACCTTGTTTAAATGCAAAATTAGGTATATAGCATAATGGCTTAACATAACTCATAAGCAAATTCACGTAATATTCTAACAGATAAGTTACCTAAAATAGTCGATTTTTGCAAATTAAGTTTACGTAATCGTATACATCATTAGGCTCTATTGGGCAATTCACAGTGAAGGTGAAGGTGATGCTGGTAACTTTGCATTATCAAGTTTTGGGAGATATGCTGCCACATATGGCGCGCCATTTGCCCAATAAGTCCGATAAACAGTGTTTATCGGCGATAAACACTGTGTATCAAGTGATAAAACAGTGTTTATCAAAGTGATAAACACTGTTTATCACTTTGATAAACAGTGTTTATCGATAAACACTGTTTATCAAGTGCCAGACCACGCACTCACAGTTCCAGATGCCAGAACACATACACTGGACAGGAGCTTTATTCATTCAGCTGTCCGTACATGGAACTCTCTTTCAGATCATGTTGTTGGTGATATAACAACTAAAGGCCTCCAATCTTTCAAAGGCCGAGCACATGGACACCTCGGTAGTATGGGACCCCAACAAGCAGAATCAGATAGACCAACTAGAGAAGATCCAAAGACGTGCACTTCGTTTCATTTGTGGAAACTACAGCGTGATGCCAGTGTAACATCCATGCGAGAACAACTTAATCTCCAACTCTGAAGAAAGAAGAAAACGGGCACGATTGTCAATGTTCTACAAGATAGCAAATAACAAAATTGTGATACAAATACCGGATTACATCAAACTGAGGGAGCGAACTACAAGGAGGAGTCAACAACTATGGACACTTACAAATTTAGTTATTTCCCC
>JBAMJV010013365.1:0-18693 GCA_037951105.1 Echinarachnius parma
AGGATTTGCATGATTTGTTGCATTAGGAACCTTGTGTACACTCCTGTTGCAGAAGATAATGTGCTAAAAACTTGCATGATGAAATAAACACATGATAAAAGACTCAGCAAACATTAGGAAAGTCAATATAGAAAATTTAAATCAGCTTAACCCGTTCCCTTCAAGATTCTGAAATCCCCATAGACTTTGAACATAACCCACCCGGTTCCCGTAAGCAACAGGTTAAGGCATATGCAATGAGTTTCAAACTTTTAGAAAGCTATGTAGAATTTTGAAAATGAAGTAGCATTATAGTCTTGTTATATATATATATATATAAGCTAGTTTAGTATCAACCATTTAACAATATACAAGTGGATACATTGTAATGATCCTTAAGTTGAAGATAATATATCAAAACAATGCCGGGAGAAGGGATATGACTAGTATTTCTGTAGTTAATCTTGCAGTCTTCCTTTTGCAACTTTAGTGGTACCTAAAAGGCTGAAACCGGAAAAGCTTTTCTTAGAATCATAGATCAAAAATTGAGTTAACTAGGAAGAAAGATGTTGGGCACATGCAATGTACGAAATGTTTCACGTGGAAGTTCATTGACCGAACATGAAACGGAAAAGTGTTGTCAGAAGGAACTCTATCTTGGCTATATTCATCTCAATTCTGGTAGGAATTTGGTTGGGAATCGTGGTGTAGGAACATGCTGTGATTTTTATTCCCACCACATGCAGACTACCTGATGCAAGTTCCATGTCTGGTCTTCACATGGTTTTGATTTTAGCTTCTCTCAGGCTGTCTCTGTCCCCAGAATGTGGTAACAATAATACAACAAATCAGGAATAGATCTCTGAGATGTTTAGCATGGTTTTTAATTCAGCTGGTATCAAGCTAGCATTATCTTTGTATAAGGTTGAAAAGTTTACCCCAAACCCTAGAAACTAAACAGTGCTGTTTGAATTCAGCAGCCAGTATTTCTACCTCAGGCTGCCTTCTTGCTCAGAACAAGGCAACTGTAATTTGGAAAGACAGTCGCAGATGTGGAGGTCTAAAAAGATCCATATTTGACAACTTTCTAGTTGTAAAATGATATGGGGATCTCCATGCCCATGTAGACCCCCATGCAGTCTAATTTGTTCGTCAATTAAGTGCAGAGAGAGAAATTAATCCCTGGGTGGTTGACCTGCTTTTGACCGGTCATTGACCCTTAAACTCCACCATATTCACAAAACTTTGTTTGTAGAGTTTGCAGTGTTTTCCTAGTACAAGTGTTCTATTTATACACATGTTTTACGAAAGAAAACAATACAGATTCACCTTCACAATTTTGTCTAAAGTAAAGGCATTCTGTTGATCATTATTTTCAAAGCAAAGGGCGAAACATTGCTGCAGAAAAATAAGTAGTGTAAAAGATCATAGGCTACATTCTTAGTAAATGCAGGATAAAATCTATGATTGAAAAAAGGATTCTAAATTTAGACCATGTTAAGCAAACATGTTACTCGCATAATCTGAGCAATCAACAGATAAAGACTGTTTATTTACAGCTTCATGAAATACTGATTTACATGGCTTCATCTTGAAATCCACCCAGCTTATGAGTACTCTCTTTTAACTCTTCTTCTCTTCATCTCAGGAATATGTTGAGCTCTTGTCAGTAGTTGTGTTGATCTTGTCCAAGAGTTTAAAGGTATTGCGTTGTCATGTTAGAGGGTACTTATCAAAGAGTTTGCAGGGATGTGCCAGCAAAAGAGTTGTGAGAGTCTTTCCACCTAGTTTCCAGGAGCCATAAAGTAGGCTCGACTGCATGGCTTCTTGACATTCCTGGTATGGCTTACCACTTTGCTGAAGTAACAAAAATGTCAGGTAGTTTTACTCTGCACAATTTCAAACCATTTCTTCTAACTTTCTCTAAATTGGAGAATGTTAATTTGTAAACAGAATGCTGTTTAGTAGTGCTAGATAAATTTATATGAGGTATCATACTTTGTACCATAGAAACTATCCTTTGCAGGAAAAAATATTGATGAACGAATTCAGTTTGACCGATCTGCCAAAGGAATCTGTAACTCCAAAGACCATTTTTCAAATAAGATGAACCAGGTTTAATTCACAGCATTCAATGGTAATTCTTAGCCTTTGATAAGATGTATTTCCTGCACATCTGACCTAGCAAGGTAAAGATGGGGTGTACATGAAACCTCCAGAGGTTCGACAAGGAACTTACTAGTCATGAGGGGCAGAGAATATCTGTATAAATGCACCGCTTTTCATGCTCAGTTTGATTTAGTGTATCGGATCAGATTTGAAGTGCTTGATATTCTAATAGTGATTAGATGGAACTGGGCTTACTGCTTTCCATAACTGTTATTCTTTGGAAAATAGTATTTCCTGAGTGCTTGATCTAGGAAATTGGGTTTGGATTGGGTGTGAATCAAACCTCTAGGGGTGTGACAATAGAGGTCTCTTGTAAGTCAGAAGAGCAGGATATCTCTCGCAAATTTGTTTGAAATTTGGGTTGAAGTTGAAGTTATTGTGTCATTTCACTCCAGTTTTGTAGGTTGGAATATTCCTGATTACATAAAACAGAGCTTAATTCACACCATAGTTCTTGTTCTTGTCTTACAAGGTTTTCCTGTGTATTTGACCTAGGAAGCAGCTCGTGGGTGAAACCTGTAGGGGTGTGGCAATGGGCTCTTTAGTACCGTCTCTAGGGTTGAGGATCCTTAGGGGTGTGGCAATGGGCTCTTTAGTACCGTCTCTAGGGTTGAGGATCCTTAGGGGTGTGGCAATGGGCTCTTTAGTACCGTCTCTAGGGTTGAGGATCCTTAGGGGTGTGGCAATGGGCTCTTTAGTACCGTCTCTAGGGTTGAGGATCCTTATTGGCCCTTCATGCTCTATTTGAAATGCCAAATTATTTAACATGCCAAATTCCTTCACTGGAAATATTAATGTGGACTGTGTGGACAGAACTTAATGTAAATGTATATATCTGAGTGTATAAAATCATAGTTTGTTCATGATTTAAAATGATAAAACATGGGTAGGATGTTGGAAATAAGACAAGAGGGTTATTTAACCTGTTTAGGCCTCTCCTTGAAATTACTTTGGTTGTGATGTATGGAGAATGCATTTTCAATTTGCCTGTAGTTTGTAATGATCAAGCTTAGTTAGGTTGGTAAATCTCATATGATTTAGACCCGTGTTGTAGCAAGTAGGTATGGACATGGTATGGTTCACTTGTAAAGGGTTTGGTTTCATTCTTCATAGTGAAAAGTTATAATAAGGACAATTTTTAAACCTTGTAAATTTCTAATCAAAACTTGTTATGCTTCCAATCAAAACTGGGACAAATATGAGAAGGCAGATTCCTTCCTGAGGTCAGATTCATTTGAAGTAACCCATCACATGCTGAATCCCATTGTCTCGTGTGTTGACTCTATGCAAAGTACTGTTTCTCATATGTAATGTGTTGAGGATGGTGAAGGGGCAGGATGTGTTCTTAGAATCCCACCAATGATTGTGGACAGTTTCTATTGGTGCCAGATTATCCCATGGAAGTCCACAGTCCCATGGAAGTCCACAGTCCCATCTCAGAATATTGTTCTCTATAAAGTTTGACAGGCTAAGGTGTCACAAGTTATGAATAAAAAAAAAAAAAAATATGGATCAAGGTCACTTTGGACCTGTAAAATATTGAAAAATCACATGAAAGTGTATAAACCCAGGGTTTAGTCATGAAAGGCCACAGTGTTATCTCAGCCTTATCCATAGTTTTGGGGGAAGATAACATAAATATTTTCTCTCAGTGGGTCAGATAAACTTGCTAGTTTTATTGAATTTGTTTATTATTAACCTCTTCAATACCCCTTATAAAAAAAAGTACTGCAAGTACTGCAGAATGACCGAAGTAGTACTGCAGTAGTACTGCGGTACTACTGCAGTACTCGTAGTACAAGTGGTATTACTAAAGTATTACTAGCGGAATCTTCATCAGAAGAACAGATAACAGTTCCATCAGGTTGGAATCCAACAAGTCATTCTCAAGTACCTTGGATAAACTTAAATCCCTGATCCTTCGAGTAGCTCCAACAAAGCTCAGTGGCTGCTAGTCTAATCATGTGGATTAGGAAATCAATCTAAACAGTCTAGTGACTTTGCATGTTGTCTAAGACCTTGTTTATTCAGATCAAACCTTGTTTATTCGAGGGATAGGTTGGTCTGATCAAAGCCTCCAATCTACCCATCTTCTCTTCTATACTCACACACAGACATACAAACATGACTCGCACATATAGGGACACACAAACACATTTCTGAACATCTTCAATTAAGTGAGAACACTCACCAGTGGTAATTATTAAGATGGATAAAAGGTTGGAAAATGAGTTCAAGAACTCTTGAAGTTGTCATACACCAGTGAAATACATTCATAACATGTTTCAGTTATGGGAGGAACATGATGAGAACGGTTCAAGGGAAATGGCATGGGTTGAAGCACCAGGGTAGTGCACTGACTAACATGCCAATGGTTTGAGTCATGTAACTCAGATTTCCTGTCAATCTGTAATTCTTGGTAATGTTTAGATATGACAGATGGGTTCAGGTAATAACATAATTAGAAGTGATCTGTGGGGAACTTATGTCATACCCAAATCAAACAGGTTAACAGCATTTTAATTGTAAGAAATCTGCAAGTTTGTTACAAAATCAAACAAAAAGCAAGGGTGGTCAAAAATATCAACATAAAGGTTGGAAGGAAGTAGCAAAGGTTGGTATACATGGACAACTAACAACAAGATGAAGTAGTCATAAGTCACACATACTTTAAAAACCCATTAAAAAATGTAGATTTTTTTTTTGTGTGTAAAATACTCATTCTCCATAGACCCAATCCCGAGTATTTTCAGAACCAGTTCTGAATAGGTTAAGTCATTAGAAAAATACTAATAATAACAAAGAACATAATATATGCAAATTGGTAATTAGAAGCATCAACATGAAATGTTGGAAGGAAATCACGTGGGTTGAATTACCAGGGAAACTAACTGACAGTTTCTCTCATATAACTCATATTTCCTGTCATCTTGCCATTCTTGGTTATGTTTGGTCATGACATTTGTCATAATGTATGACATTTGATGAGGAAGTTAAACTTATCTAGTTACTTATGATATGTCTTAATCAAATTATAATTTATGAGTCATTTGAACAAGAATTAGGTTGTATGTTTGTAGATTTATTAACTGAGCTCTTTGTGTAATTTTACAAAATGAAATTGAAAAGGAATATATAAGACAAATTACTATTTCATTGTAGTAAAGTACATCTTAAATACCTTATACAATTTGAGTTCAATTCTAAATGTTATGCTCATTAATTGTTGTTTGTCCTATCACCTTTACAGAGGCTAATTAGCCTATGTAAAGGTGATAGAGCGGTTGACACTATGTGCATAATTCATATAGATTGGTCTTGTACTAAACATGTCACCATTTTGTTTGCCTTATTAAAAAGGCACTTGTTGACCATAAAGTATGTTTTTGTGATTAGATTTAATCTCTTGAAAATGCTACTAGTTTTAGTAATCATCTAACCATCCCCCTTCCAAATCTCGCCCTTGCTTATATTTGAACTATCCTTTCCTCATCAGCCATTAAGGCAGGATATTGTCCTGGATAGCACTTCCTAGGAGGGGATGTCCCCTAGAGAAGGAAAGATGTGCTCCCCTGAGTCACTTGATCTAGTCTCTCATCAGGATGATCAACTTAAAGGGAACAAACACCCCAGTTACCATCTAACCTGTCCCTTACCTTTCATTGCATAAATTCTGGCTTCTTAACCTCGGTAAACATTGAAGGAGGATATGAAGCCAGATGGTACATCCTAGAAGAGGATGCTCCCCTAGGGAAGTGAATATGTGCTCCCCTGAGTCACTTGATTCAAGTCTTTCATCATCAGGATCATACATTTTAAAGGAGACCTAGCAAAACATAAATACCATCTAACCCGTCCCTTATCTTTCATTACAACAATTATGTCTTCTATAACCTCATCAAACACTGAAGGAGGATATTAGGCCAGATATAACTTCCTATGAAAGGATGTTCCCAAGAGTATAAGGTGTGCTCCCCCAAGTAGCTCAGCTCTGGCCTTATTTCAGGATGGTTTGTATATGATTCATTAATTATTCACTTACAAGTTATTAAATGTTAATTCCATTATTTAGTCAAATGATTGGATTCTCGAAGCTTCATAACACGAGGAACATGCATAATAATATGTCTGTTATTGTTATTTACAATTTTGATTTCTGAGATAAGATTTGTTTTCTGAAAGAAATTCACACCGACATGACTCCCTTTTTAACAGTATTAAACACCATGTGATACAAACGTGTGATCCTTATTTCAGGTCATTTCCCTCTGAACATTTCTGAAGAGTTATTTTGAGTTCATGTTTTCAAAGAGTTATTGTATCACTTTATCCTGGTTGTCAAGGAGAAATAGGTTCCAGATGTGAGAATGTAGCAATGTTATTGCACCTCATCAACAAACAGGAAATGAATGGGCTTATCATATATTGTTTGAACCAACCAACCAACCAACCAACCTTCCTATAATGGGCAAATCATATTCTAATTGGTATGTTTTCCAAATATGTGACAGAATATGGTGAGGCCCTTTTGAACTATCAATATTTTTCAACCAAATGGAGGGATATTAAAAATTACATATAATTGGATGATTAAGACCAAGCACTGCAGATGCCTTGACTTATAACAAGGGGGGCATTTTTAAAACATGAATGCCCGAGGCAAAACATGTGAGAGGGGTAACATTGTGATGAACTTGCACCCAACTTGGCTTTGATACATGAATAGATTGCAGAAATAAATTATTACTTTCCTCAATTTGTTGTTACTTCAATCTTATGGGTTTCAAGTTTCATATTCATATGATTCCAGATATAGAAATCAATTGAATCTGACGATATGCATGAATTAGAACCACATGATCATAAATATGTTTCTACAATGTATTTGGGGGGAAGTCAAGTTTTAGTAGAGATGTTTGAAGTTTATAGAGATGGAAATACCATGGTACATACCTTATCCTAATTGCAGACCGATATACCTTGTAAATAGAGCCTGACAAATTGTGCTCTGGTTGCCCACGGTTATATGTTTTGCACTTCTAACATAAAATATTTTAATCATTTGTGCTAGGCTAGCACATGTGTGACTGATTACAGTATATACCCTTGCCCTTGTAGAGTGTGGGTCGCTTGGCCTTGTACACAAAGTAGGAACAAGTGTATTGCCACCTTTTGGGTGAGAAATGTCCTAGTGCACCACAGGGAGCAGACCTGGGCCAGGCTGGGTTTGTTCTCCTTGGTTTGCTGGACTACATGGTAAGTATTTCCAAAGATAGAATTCATGCATGCACATTTAGTACTGGGAAAATAAAAGGGGCAGTTTGAATTGTAAGTTTTGTAGGTGGTTTGGGTTTGTATCTCAGACACATGGTACAATGTTGCAAATGTGCAAAATACATACTAGTTCAGTGCTATGTAGTATGCACACACTGGTCTAGTTACAAATGACAAACCGCTGCACGCCCACACATAACAAACTTGAGATTAAATCAAAAATTTAAAAAACAAGCACTGAATTAAACTTACAATGACATGGTGAGCCTTGAGATGTACACAAACTTGAGGGGGCTAGCTCAATTTTAGGATTATTGCCTTGAAGTCATGTATGCAAGATATTGTGTTCCAAGAAAACATCACAATAGAAACTTCTTAACTGAGCACAGTTATAATTACTTAACTTAAACATGCTGATTACTCAACATTGAGGGTGAAATGGAATTAAATACATTACAATAATCTGGTCCATTTTATAAAAAGGCTACTTATAAGGTGTTCTATCTAACTGTCATCTGTATACTTAGTGATTCTAATAACTGAATATTTACTGTGAAAAGGGATAACAGATTCAAAATAATCTAACCCTATTTATAACGGTACACTGTTAATGGTACTTAACACATATGTGCTAACACTTTGACATTGTATTAGACATTATGTGGTAAAAAGGTTTGTAAGAAGTTGATCAAATTACTTTTATTATAAAGAAAAGTGAAATCAGGCAAATATTAGACAAATACCATAGTCTGTTTTGATGAAACAGTAACCAATCCTTCTCTTCACACCCAATTGATATTTCTTAAATGGAATTTCAAAAGATTCAAGACAAAGGAGAATGTAATTTAGCCAATTGATTTGTATGCCTGTTAATTAAAGCGATACCTCAGAATGTCTACCTGTATTACATACATATGCCAATAACTTCACACAGAGACATGATGTTGATCCTCATACTTGTTCTGCCTCTCCGGAATCATTTTGGCCATATAATTGCACATTATTCATGGTTGATATATAAGGATAGGGATTATATCAAATCTTAATGAATCACATTAAGTGCCCTTTGAATAACAACTTCATTGTTGTATGTAATTTGTAGGACAACTAGATGTGTGTTGTCTGGAGTTGTCTCTTTGAAGCAAATGTTGAAAGAAAAAGGGTGTTTTATATTACATAAACCTTTAGTTATTAGTGTAATTTTGCATGCACAAATTTAACAAAAGTATGCAGATATTCTACCTGTTGCCTCCAAGAAACTGTCATTCACACAATTACATTCATGGCATGATGGCACACCTGTTTCCTGTAAACAATGGTGAAACATGTGTCATTGTTCAGTTTAACCTTTTACTTTACGCATCTGTAGTGTGTTAGGGTCTGCTTTAATGGAGGAACCTGTCACTGCTGCAGTGAAATTCTGTAAACCTCAGTTCCACGTTGTCAATTAATTTTGAAATTTATAAATGTATTTCTTGATAAATTGTATTTGATTTCTTTGTCTAGCTACATGCAGTAACATGTGGATTTGCTTAAAATGAAGAAACATGAAGAAACAGATTTGATTAAAATAAAAGTGGCAAGGATTGATAATATTTGTACTGTGTATTTATTCATTCAGTTACTTTTACCTTGCCATGTGTTGTTTGACTATGGGTGTTTCTGTGTACAAACCCTTTACACAATGTATCTCTAATGTAGGCAAACCCTTTACTAAAACGTTTTGCCATAAATAGATTAATTATCCAATTTTGCCTCCCTCTTATCATTCTCCAGCTACCTGCAGTGTGGGGGTCTGCTTCAATGGAGGAACCTGTTCAGGAGGATACTCTCAGATGTGTCGCTGTCAGCCAGGATTCCAGGGACCTCGCTGCCAATATGGTAAGTCCAAACTTGTTCTTATTTTAAAACACATTCCTAGTCTCAAAGGGATTAACATATTTGTGTTTTGTGTAGAGATTAGCTGATTTTTAAAAATATATCTTCATCAATCTGTTCATTCTGTGATAGATTCAAAACATGCATTTTTCTCCCTTACACAAGAAAAAGAAAATTAGAAAAGTTGCATAACATGCTCCACTTAATATTTATAATTCATCACCAACCATTTAGGATATGTAAAATTTAATCCATATTTTAGTATCCATAAACCTTCTTTAAGTTTGATTTAGTGATGAGTGAGGTTCAAAGTATTTTCCAAATATGAAGAAGAGCCGAGACACAGCTCTTGATGCCAGATGTCCCGGCATAACTCAGATGAAATAGGGGGAACGAGAAAAATGGAAAAGCGATATCTGTAAGAGATCTGAATTATCCCTGGGACTGTTACTAGATAGTGTCTTGAGTGAGGTTTAATGGTTCGAATCCAAATCAACAATTGTCCAATCCTTAGCACTCCATGGGCCCTTTGCACAAAAAATATATGCTCGGTCCTATTGCCCTCAAGTTCACTGACAAATTTATATTCAGCATTTCCAGATTAATGCTTCATTTGATAAATCATAAGTTTTGTGAAACCAGCCCGGTACAATGAATGTGGCCCTTGCTCACAAAAATTGTATCGATTTGACTATAACTTAAGTTATAAATATTAAGTGAAAGATGACTTGTGACAAATCAGTGTCACATATTTCAAGACATTCCCTTACTAAGATCAAACATACATTTTGTGCAACAAGCCCAGGACAAGGCATGGGACTTTTCATCATGCCCTCATTGTGAGCATGACAGACAAGCCCTGCAGTAACCTAAAGGGCCTGAGTGGCTGCATTCATATGATAACATGACAAGAGTTGGCATGCATGTTCAGAATGTGACATTCAGTGGCAAGAGGGACTTGGCAGATTTGTGTCACGGAGTGGGAAGGTGGCTCAGAGGGGAAGAGGGGAGGAGGGGAGGAGAGGAATGAATGAAGAACGTGTCAAGAATAAAATTAAGAAAGGAAGATATTTTGAAGATGAAACTTTGTCAGCTCTGTAGCTACATTCAAATGATAACAGGATGAGAAGACTTAGCATGAATGTATAGAAAATTACTTTGATGGAAAAGGGGACTCTTCAGATTTGTGTCAAAGCAGGACAGAGGGGCATGATGGATTGCGAAGGGAAGGGGAAAATGTAAAGGTTAGGAAGGAGGCAAGGAATAAACATTGAAAAGAAAGAATGTTGAGAGAAATGTGCAAATAGATGGCTACATCCAGGTTATTGCATGGTGGGAGTATGGGCAGGAATGTAAAACTTGTTGGATCTATGTCCACAAGTTGAGGACAGGGAAAGTAACAAAGGAAAGGGTTGGTACATGGGTTTGCTGTTAGGATTAGGTTGAGATTCCTAAATTTGGGGAGAGGCAGTGTTTGAAGTGGATACTTATAACATTCATAACACATTAGGATGAGAGTGGGTAGACTTGTCAGTTCTATGTCAAACCATGGCAGAGAAGTAACATGGCATTGGAAGGGGAAGGAAAGAAGGGAAAAGGAGTAAGCAGGAGTGAAGCTGTGCCAAGATAGTGATTAGATAGTGAATGTCAAGGAAAAGACGAGTGCTTGAAGGACAGGAACAGATCCTGTAAGGGATGAAGGCTTGGGGGAGATGCTCAGATATGTCACAGCGTGATGGGGAGGTGAACCATGCATACAGAGAGGGGGAGGAATAGGGAGGGGAAAGTGCAGGGAAAGAAACTAACTATAATGGAGAGAAAGTGTAAATGAAGAAGCTCACATCTGTGGTTGCATAGTATATGATAAGGTGACAATAGTCCAGAGAATGGGTGACTTATCTGAGTTATGTCAGGCTCCTGTGACGGAGAAAGGGGGGAAGGAAGAAAGGATAGGGCAGGGTGACTGAAGGGTGAAGTGGGAGGAATAGAAACAAACTAAACTGGATAGTATTGCTTGTAAGAAAATACTAAGATATGTGTCATGGCATGACCGACTGGCGACATGGATAGAGAGGGAATAGAAACTAAAACTAAATTGCCAATGGAAAGGAGTGCTTTAAGAAAATAGTAAGATATGTGCCGTGCCATGCTTGTCTGTAACTAGGATTAGAAGGGAGGGAAGGAAGGCAATAGCAGTGGACATGAGTGTTGGAGACCGGTGTCATGGCTTGACCGACTGGCGACTACAATGGGGTATGGGGGAAGGAAAGTGAGGAAACACTGCCTAAAAGGGGAAAGGAGTGTTAGAAACTAACTGCACCTTTGTGGAAAGTGTTGTTTAAAGAAATAAAGTCATATCTGTACCACAGACGTGACGGACTGGCGACTACATGTATGATAGAAAGGGGAGGAAAGGGGAAAGGGGGGGGGGGGGGGGGGGGGGTAAGGGGAAAGGGGGAAGGATAGAATGGTAATTCAGTAAAGAAATGGAGAAGGAAGAAAGAGGGGTTGATAGGAAGGGAGTGCAGGGAAGTAGGATAAGGTCACTGCTATGGTTGGAAAGAGGATGAACCAGTACTACTATTAATTATAAACCAACTTTGTTTTAAAATGCTTATTTTCATTTTTTGTCATGATAATTTGATTTATATAGCACCTTATATGATTGTTAGTCATCTCTTGGTGCCTCATAGTATTACCTAGGTCATAATTATATTCATGACCTGTATAATAGCCCAGCTGCTTGGTAGAACATATCTGCTTACATCAAGATTAAATAAATGAATAAAGATTACTGGAATAATGAAATAAGTGGGTTGGCATGACCAATAGGAAAAGGGCAAAGGGGAATTGGAAGACAAGCATATGCAAATCTTAGGGGAGTGATTAAAGCTAAATGGGTTTATTTTAGATAGATATTTACAGTCCTCAGAAATTATAGAAATGAACTCATTCCATCCCTACCCAATTTGTAGCAATGGTCGCATTTGGTATTCAAAGAGTGGCCACCAAAATTCATAGACCTTTCATCAAATTCTAATTATAAGCACTCAACAAAATACAGACTTATGTACTGCCCAATTCATTATTCTCTATCCATACGAAAATCCATTTCATATTCAAACTGTGGCCTGATAGATTCATGGACCTTTCATCAAACTCTAATTATATCTTGGAGATGAAACCCAACCCCAAACTGTCCTATGGATATAATCCTTCCATCTATTACTACATCTGCTGATATTGGTACTTGACCAAAGACAATATTTGACTGTATGTCAGAGGAGGTAAACTGGACAATACCCTGTCTCTATGGGGTTGTTACCCCTGCTAGTGCTACCACCCCTCCCGTTTGCAGGGAGAAAAAATGAAAGATAATTAAATGAATAACGCCATATTTATTTATGGCTCACACCCCCCCCCCCCCCCCCTCCACCTTTAGAAATGTTATGCCCTAACCCACTCAATTCCCCTCAACCTTCTGTACCCACTTAACCTCTTTCATTCCACCAGACACCCTTAACCTCCCCCCCCCCCCCCCCCCACCTCAATATCCCCTTCAACCTGCCATAACCCCTTAACCTCTCTTAACTTGCTTTGCCCCCTTAACACTCCTCAAATTGCTGTACCCCCTTAACCCCCCCCCCCCCTTAACTCACTATACCCCTTAGCCCCAATCAATCGCTATACCTCTTTATCCCCCCCTCAACTAGCTATATCCCCCAAACCTCCCCCAATCCACTAGAAAAACACTGGGAAAGGAAGAAACCCAGCTAGGCATGAAAACAGCCTCTTTATTTTGGAACATACTTAGCAATCTGTTGAAAGGATGTGACAGAAATACATGAACAATATTACAGTTATGAAATAGTACTGATGTCATAAATATATGCATCTGTTTCTTTGGTGAAATGATTCATGTGGGTAATTTGGGGAAACGCACTGTAGTTTAAATGTATTGCATTCATCATATTTCTTAATCCAGTTTACATTGCATGAAAGGTCTTTTGTATATATCCCTCATTCAGTTGTTTTAAACTATAACTGAATGTGTAACTAACTGAGAAATACTATGAAAAATAGATCAGTTATAACAATAACATAAGAGTTGCTGTTTCAAACATAGTGCTACACACCTTCCTAACAGTTTTATGATACATCATCAAATGTAGATGTACTTCAGAATGCCTTGCAAGGGTCTCTTAAATACACAATCCTTTGTTCAAGTTATTGTTTGGCTTTTGTTAGACTTTCTGTATGCCAACCTTCAATGATTAATTATTTGTAAAATGTTACTGTGTTTCATTTCTTTTCTAAACATACTCGTAAACTTGGCAAGACAGACCACATATTTACAATTTCTAAAGCAATGCAATAGCTGAGTATATAAAAAAAAATGCTACTAGGTTTATCATTTGAAAACACTTAATTAATGCCAAGTGCTTGCCAAAATAACAGAAAACATGCAACAAGATGAATACTACCAGACTGTAAAATTGTCTAGCTATTGAGACGATAAAGCCATCCTCTAGGCAAAAAACAGTAAAATGTTCAGTTTGTCGAAATAAGGGTTTAAATAGCTGTGTCAAGTACAAAACAAAGTAGGATGACATCTTGTCCTCTTTGACAAAGTTTCATTGTCGGAGAGGAAACCATCAAAAAGTTTGCAAAAGCGATGATTGATTAGTTTCGGATATGAATGAGGTACAGTCGGAATAATGGGAAATGTGTGATTCCTCTATTCTTATGTTTGTCATCACATATTTAATCTGGGGTTTCCTATGAGTTATCTAATCAATAGTTTGTTATCTGAAGGTTTCTTCACGATCTTCGAAACCAGGTAAAAAATCAAATTCAACAAAGGATCAAATTTGACAATATGCGATACTACATGCACGCTATAATCAATATAGCATGTTTATTTCATGACAAACAGATGATCTTATCAAAGATCAACAGCAAGCCATTGGCTTTACCTTGGGTAACAAGAGTGAATACATAGTTGCATAAAATGTAACTACCCCTAGCTGAAGATTGAGTTTATGATATTATCAAGCTTTTAGCATTACAGATGTACAGTATTGTACAATTTTTGTGACCAGTATTATATATTGCAAGTGTGCAAAGAAAACAGATCCTATATACAGTATATGTTGTCTTTTTGCAAAAGATAAATTTTTCATTAAAATGTGATGCAAATGTACTGAGAGGAAGGGGAGTAAGAATATGCAATATAGGATCATGTTTGTGTGTGTCAATACAGTTCAAGCTTGGGGCACCATGTATTGGCACCAGATGCTTTCACCATCGCGTATGGAAGGACCATTTAGGAGCTGGAAATCTCTGCATCTAGATTTACCCCAAGATGATGCGTTTCCCTGGTAGGATACATGGACCGGTTCATAGAGGACTTGAAAGTGTGAATGAACATCAGATTAATGGAGACCATTTCTTTGTTTGATTGATCAAGTATAATCATTTACCAGTTTTAGTAAATATATAATAGTAAATATATAATCCATTGCGGTTACCATTTACCAGTTTGTTTGGCACTCATAGTCAAATGATATGTTGAGCTCATTGCATTTTTCCCCATTTCATTCATTGATTAATGAGACTTTGATTGTTTATTCCATATCCAGATGAAGTGATAAAGCAGATACAATTAGACTGTTGATTCCATAATGCCAAGTCAAGTTGTAACCGGTCAATCACCCCATATAGTTTGAATATTGGAGAAGGCAGAGGAATTATCTGTGTATATTTCTTGTGTAGGATTTATTACATTTTACATGATAAAGGATTACTTCCCAGTCAAAATGTTATTTCTAACATTAGTGTACTTTTGTCAAATTCCATTTCTTAAGAAAACCTTTGTCAGTTTTGAGAAATATATTTGAAACTTGTTTTTGCTTTGGTTGCTTAGGTTTTGAATGTTCTTTTCCCCTGTTTTGATTTTCCTCAATGTTAAAACATGAAACATGATATTGTACAGAATAATGACCCTGATTGTTAGCCTAAATAATGTTTACACACCATCCACCCATCAAGCCAAAGTATTTCATATTTGTGAGCCTAAGGGTCAAATCATTCTTTTCTATGTATAACCAGAAAATATATTTGTACGAAATGTATTACCAACATACTGTGTGGCAATGACAAGAAAGTAATGGCTTTGCTTAAAGTGGGAAAGTAATTTGTCCTTTGTGGCATGAATAAAAGAACATTATGCATACATGTCAATCTTATATCCTGTAATGTTAAATATAAAGTTTATTAATTTTAATAGATCTGACCCATTTATTACAGGAACAATGTGCATAATGCTGTTATTTAGAAGCATATTTAAACATCTAGAAAATATCATTAAAATATATTTAGACACATACAGTATGTTTAAATTAATTACATTTACTGTTTACATTGTTGGTGAGAACTCCAGTTTGATTAACTATTAAGCATCATTATGAAAATATTTGAAGGATGAAACTGCAGGAATATCCGGTATTGTGATTGAACATTGTTTGTGCTACAAAGGGGGCATTAACCCCCCCCCCCCCCCCTCTCTGTTGTCCTATGCCCTGTTTGTGGTA
Organism: Echinarachnius parma; assembly: GCA_037951105.1. Classification (NCBI taxonomy): domain Eukaryota; kingdom Metazoa; phylum Echinodermata; class Echinoidea; order Clypeasteroida; family Echinarachniidae; genus Echinarachnius; species Echinarachnius parma. The sequence goes on from JBAMJV010013365.1 coordinate 15,894, forward strand.
CAAAGGGGGGGGGGGGGCAGATCCTCTTGACCCTAAACCCCCTCCTACCTCTGTTATAAAGCATTTTGACAAGAAAGTGTGAAATTTGACCTCACTTTAAAAGACATAAAATCATGTCCCTTTAATGCCCCACTTGACACAAACATACCACCAATGATGTATACAAACATGAGCCAAAATCCCTGGAAAATAATCACTTTGGTATGGCTGGAGGCTGTACATGCCCACATATATCCTTTCTTGTTGGGATAAGCCTGATTGAAAGACCGACAAAGGGGTGATATTTTGCCTGTAAAAGATGGACTATTATGTTAATGTTATAGCCAGAGGTGAATAACATGTTGGTTTGCCGCCAAAATACACACACAGGTTTCATTGTATCATATGCTATGTTATGCTTCTAATGTCCAATAATTATTTAAAACTATAAATGGTAATAGATTGGTGATAACATAGATTGGATACGTTTAACATCCATCATTCAATATTGTGCAGTATTTTGAAAATAGTTCCAGGTATTTATTTCCTTACATTATATACAAATTTAGTAATGTTCATGTTCATAACTAAAAACAGTCGCAGTTAACGACAAAACTGTTGCCAGTTAAGTTACAAGTTGCATTTGGCTGTAAATTACACAGTCACTAGTAGTTCATCAGACATCTTTCAAGTGCTCAACTATTGTTAGAATTATTGACAAAGTTTAACGAGGTCCCTCTTTCAGCCCTGAGATTCAATGTGAAATACAGCACAACAAGAGCAGTAGCCCAGGATGCCTCCGGTTGCTCATGACGTTAACCCTCTCAACGACATCAGTTGAATGATCATTGAGCTCTTGCTGTTTCTGTGCCATGTGGTAATGTGTGGGGGCTGGTAAATTAAATCAATCACTTACTGCCTGGAATTGCACTTAAGTCCATTGAAGGGTTAACTAATTACTCACAAGGAAATCTGGCATATCACATATTAACTCTAGGAACCACAATATAGGAGTCGGTGGATTAATATTCATGAAATCCTCTTATTGTTCTTATTGAATAAGAAGGTCATTATAATAATGAGGGGATAAACCTGTTTAGTCATAAGACAGGATATGTCATTAGATTGAGAAGTTATCCCTTATTACCCTAAGTAGATTAGTAATCTCAGGCTTTAGTGGTCTAATCCAATTAATTCAAGAACATAATGGTTCTTATAGGATTAACTATATCAGGTCAGGATATTGGTAATGAATCCATTTGTTTTGGATGATATCAGCTAATAATGTGAATAATAATCCTATAATAATAGTCTTATTACCTGATCAATTAATACCATAATTGGTTAATTTAGTACTCGAGAGTTTAAGCTTAGTGATGTTCTCACTAAGAAACCATACTATTCCATATCATGCTCTGTATTACTGTTTCTTGAATAAGGGAAAGTTAATGAGGGTAATGACAATTTTGAAAATAGCTAACGATGGTGGGATAAAGAAATAAAGATTGATATGAAAATAGTGCGGTTTCCTAAAATACAGTATACTTGGTTGGAGAGGAAAATATTTAGGAATTGGCAAGGGGGATAAAAATCAGACACAGCACAATTGCAGAGGAAGAACATCAAAGATATTCAAAACGTCTACTCCAAAATAATAAGTTGATTGCATATTACCCTTTTTAAAATCTACCAATCTGGCAATCAAATCTAAGCAAGGATAGATTCCATGTATTTTGTGCATGTATGGAGGAATGAGGGAGTGTAGGAAATGTAGACAATATTTTGCACATAGTGCTACTTTAATTTCCCTTTCCCAGAGTTTGTTAGTTTCAAATCATCCCATTGGTTTGTTGTACATTAATGACACCTGACACTACTGTTTGAAGTTTAAATGAATTACATTTATAAACGGTATATTATGTGTGTAAGGAAGGTGGCTCAGGGAAATTTGAAATATCTTCCATATAATCTGCACATTAATTTCCCCTCACTTTATTATGACTGTTTCATATCCTCTCATTGATCTGTTGAACATTTATTTCACCCGTCACCTCTTTTTACCTCTTTTTGAAGCAAGCAAGAAGAGGATTGTAGATTTTTTCTTCATGAATATCTGTATGTGGAGGATAGGAGGTAGAAAGGAAATATCATGCACACATTGTTACATGTATTCATTTCCCTTCATAGATATTTGCCAGTTTCAAATCCTCCTGTTGATTTGTTTAGCATTCATTTAGGGTCGTTTGCCTCTGGTGAAGATCCTGCTAAGATTGCAATCTCAGACTGTTGTTTGATATCTGGATTTATACGCATCACATTTCTTCCAACAAAACAGATTACCAATGTGCATTTATAGTGTGTGCTTAGATGGGTGGGGAATGAAGGAAGTATGATGCATGCATCGATATGTTAATATTCCTTTATCATACATTTGTCAGTTTCAGATTCTCCAATTGCATTGTTCTACCAGTAGGTTCATGGTTTTGCCATGGTTTTAGTCCTCCTATTGATTTGTGTAACATTTTAAAATAAGGCCTAAAAGTTCTGACAGCTCTTTTATAAATGAAGAGATGATTAATAGAGAGGGTAATGGGAAGAGGGGAAACATCTTACACACATGGGTACGTTAATTTCCTTTTCCAAAACTTTTGACAGTTTCAGATTTTGTTTGCTGATTTCTATTTGATACTATTCATTTAGGTCATTTGCCTCCGATGAACTTGAATGTTCTGCTAAGATAAGAAGATTAGCTTTGAGTTGACTATCTTGATGACATTAATGATACTTTTATCAAAAAAGGAACATAATAGGAAATATGTGC
>JBAMJV010013366.1:0-26698 GCA_037951105.1 Echinarachnius parma
CCACGAGCATTAACATGTTGGAACAGTCTGCTTGGGTCCTACTAATTAGCGCGAACAAGTGCAAAATAATGCGACAAGCGCGAAGAAGTGCGAACCCGCTGTGTCATTGTAGTAGCCATGCTGCAGCGGATCCCGGAACTGGTGCAGAGCAATACCTGCCTGGCCCCATAATGTGGCATGGATCTGGACTCGTTGGATGTGCTGCTTGAGATGCAATGCTGACATATCCGCCTGCTTTGAGGTAGACTTGCAGCATGCAGGTTGCCTTGCCTATGTGATAGAACCGTCCCCGTGTTGTCTTCCCCTTTGAATGCATGGAAGGCTGGTAAATCTTTTGCTCTTTCTGAACCTAGAGCTGTCTATATTGGCTGCACTGATACCACTCCGGACGCAATTTCTCAGCAGAAGTTCATAGTGTGCTATGACCGACTCTGCATCAGGTGGGTTACTCTTTGAAATCAGCGCGGCATTGTGTATGAGCAGTGTATCCGCCTCTTCATGATTGTTGTCCTCGCTTTTCAGCTCGCTGTTACTCCTAGTTCGTCCTGTGGCAGATGCGATAATCAGCGTTGACGAGCCTTGGTTGTACTCCAGTGTTTTTGCTGCAGGATACTCAGTCAGGTCAGCCTTCGTTCTGAAAGGGGAAAGGAACCGGCTAATTGGGATGTGATTGATGTTGGTGTCATCTCTGGTCTAATAATGGATCAGATCCTTCCCTTGACTCTGTTTCTCCCTTGTGGTATTCTTCAGGAAATCAGCTTTGTATGTCTCCAACATCAGAATGATATAATCACACAGTATGGTATTGAAGCATTCATTGATGTATTTGACTGTCACTACCAGACTAATGACTCTGATAAGATCATTCTGGTGTATGAAACAAACAAGCCTGATTCCCTGAAGAATACCACAAGGGAGAATCAGAGACAAGGAGATTTTCCGATCCAATATCATATATCAGAGATGACACCAACATATCACATTCCAATTATGACCCGTTTCTTTTCCAACGACAAAACGAAGACTGATCCGACTGGTATCTGACAGCAAAAACACTGGAGTACATCCAACATGACCGAGCATGGTGGATCAGCGGTCGGAATGTCTGCCTCATGCACGGGAGGTCCCGGGTTCGATCCCAGACCGGGTCATACCAAAATGGTACATTCTGCCTTCTAGCCAGGCGCTCGTCATCTATATAATGGAGAAGGGAATTTTAATCACACAATTTACCAGAGGACTGGCTGGCCCCTTCTGTAGCTTTTGCTACATTTTGTAGACGTGTGGCATAGGGCTAATGAATCGGAGATAGGCGCCGCCTTATATTCCAACATTGGCAAGGGAAGGTCTTTAACTCTTAACTTTTTAACAACCAACATGACCAGTGCTCGTCAAAGCTGGATATTGCATCTGCCACAGGACGTATTAGGAGCAACAGCGAGATGCAAATCGAGGACAATGATCACGAAGAGGCGGATACACTGATGATCCACAATACAGGCATCAAAGATAAGCCTGCGTGATGCAGAATTTGTGGTTTTCATTCCATACACTGATGTTCTGGTGCTGGTCATGGCACTATTCCTTTGCTGAGAAACCCGTCCATGTCGATGCCTTCCGGAGTAGTCCAAGTACAGCCAATAATTATAGGCAGCTCTAGGTCCAGAAATGAAAATGCTATTCTAGCCTATCACGCAATCACAGGGACAGGCAACACAGGACGGTTATATTGCATAGGCAAGGCAACCAAGCTGCAAGTCTACCTCAACAGGTGGAGAAGTCATCAATGCACTGTAGTTGCTTTTAGATGCCGCTGAAGTCACTAAAGTCGCTGAAGTCACGGTGGCCGTAGGGTGTTCCTGCGGTGGCCGTATGTTTTTGAACAAATACCAAGGCAGACGCAAGGCGCCCGCAAGGCGGCCGCAAGGCGGCCGCAGGGGGACCATACGGCAACCGTGCGGCCAGACTGATGCTACCACTACACACCTATAGTGAGTGGTAGCCACACGTGGCGTGGATAATCTAAATAGCACATAAATGCAATACAGGGTGGACCCCAAAAAGGAACGTGGCACTCCCCAAAATATAGTAACACAATTTTGTTATCCATTCGATAGTGTGTCTTTTCCAATGAAAAATGATACAAAAAACAGTAATTTTGGACGAGTAGTTTTTGTTTTAAGACGTCTTAATTAAGTGAGACCATGTCAGGTTCACATTTTTTGTAAATTTGTACTATGTTAGTGCCTGGTAAATCGCACTTCCTGCCCATCCTAGCATCGAACAACTATGCACATCCGGCACATAACTTAATGCACACTAACAATGACGCGCGTATTGCTAGTTGTTCGATGCTATGACGGGCAGTAAGTGCGATTTATCATTCACTGACTTGGTCAAAACTTGACAAAAGAGAGAACCTGACAATGTCATGGTGTCACTCACAGCGCCCTATAAAACAGACAAACTACGCGACCAAAATGACTGTTCCTAGGAATCGTTTTTCATGGTAAAAGACACCCTATCCGATGGACATTATAATTACTGACAACCGGGTTTTGCTATAGCCGGACACATTTATTGAGATATGTTTCTTAGTTTATTGTGGGATAAAAAATATAAAGCAGACAAACTGGGTGATATGTAATTCATAGACCCTAGGGCAGCCCCACGGCGCCCGCAAGACCACCGTACGCCCGACGTACGGTCGACGTGGAACCGTTCTACGCCATGGCTACGGTGTGTATAATTGCTTCGGCGAACGTAGAAATTAAAAAGAGTTATAACTTTAAGTTATAATTCTACGGCGACCCCTGCGGCCTGTAAAATATACGGTTACGCCGTACGGGGACCCTGCGGCCACCTCAGATTTTCTCCGGCCGCCGCACGTTTCTCTCGATTTCGGGGGCGTACGGCCGCCGTACGCTCGCCGCGGAGCAAATGTGACTGTAGCATAGGGCCCTAGTACTAGTAGAGGGTCTAGGCAGTGGCGTAGCGTGGTCGGACTGATTGGGGGGGGGGGGGGGGGGCACGCAAACTTATTGGGGGGGGGGGGGGCACACCTTATGTATTTCTTTGTTTTTTCAAAAAATGTCGCTTTATGTTTTCTATTGTTTTTTCCAAATTATTGGGGGGGGGGGCACGTGCCCCCCGTGCCCCCCCCCCCCCCCCCGTCGCTACGCCACTGGGTCTAGGGACGGAACCTCCATGGATTTAGGATTTGGCAAATTCTTATTCTTTGTTTTCAATCAAATGACACATAAAATAGACTAAAGGAGTGGTCACATAGGACACGACTATACCCACGAATGCCGTACGCATGCGGTACGAACTAGTACGATCGTAAAAATCGTAGTGGTTCGCCATGTATCGACCCTACCTATACGCATGCTCTACGCATACTGTACGCATATTTGCGAATGCCAAAATAATGCAGTGAGACAGCAGTAAGAACGCGGTATGCTTCCGTCAAGAATGGAGAAGAACCAGTACGATGTCTTACGCACTCAGTACGATTGCAGTAAGAATGCCGTAGGTATGTCCACCAACTAGTAGAACGGGGTAGGAACCATGAATGTGAGATGGTACTCGGGTGCTTCCAAAGCCAGCGAATAGAGGAGAACTATCACGAATCAGCAAGACTCGAACAAGAACCCAGTACTCATTATGAAGAATACACACGATTTGCCGACGATTTCTACCTTTTTACCGATTCGTACTAATGCGTACGGCATTTGTGGGTATAGTCGTGTCCTATGTGACCACTCCTTTACGACATTCCTTTTCTCGACAAAAATAAACAGAATACATGTATAGACCGCCACAGCTCCACCTATCCGACTTCATTAATGTTTTGATGAGCGTTTGAGAAATGACAATGCCCAACACATTTCGAAATTTTAATTCCCGCAACGGAAATTAGGATGGTAATGGAAATAAATGCATAATCTTGTTGAGAAGCTAAACAAAGATTTTCAGTCCTTTTTATTGTGAAAACAGATAATTTTTAAGGTTGATTATTGATACTTATGTTTTGACCTCTCTCTGGCATTATATCCGTCGATTTTTTGTTCTCTCCATTTTCGGAATTATGGGGGGGGGGGGGGGGGGAGGGGGTAAAACGTTTTATTTGCCCCCCCCCCCCCCCTAATATTTTCATTGGGGGCAGAAATCAATGGTGCCACATTTAAATGTTGAGGGATTTGTGTGGATAATTTGTTTTTTGTGTTGTTCAAACATCCATCTTGTGGCGAATGCGGCCCACACATCATCCAGGTCATGAGGAGGATAGGTAAACCGCTTGTTCTTTGAAATGTTATAACAGAAAGAAGTCGCAATGTTTTAAAACATGGGACCCCGGTGGCTATCCCACCTCATGATTTAGCGCATTACTCTATCCCAAAAGACTTCCCGTATTCTCTAAGAGCGAAAATACGATGGGTTGGGGCGTTGGACCCACAAGTTCTGTCTTAATACTTCTCGCACCCGTCGCTCTCCTCCAACTGAGGTTCAGCATCTCCATTTTTCATCTGATGGTACATGCTCCCATCAATTTATTTTAACAAAATTGTCCGATCACTAGTCTTGACCACTACCACAAAGTCTCATCAAACTGTCAATTTTTGACGACTGATATTAATATCAACAAAATCATTCTGGTGGATGTCCGCCAGCGAATATGTTCAATAACAATTTACTCACTCATGTATGATATCAGTAATTAGTGAATGTATTCAATTAAACGATTCATTCATTTACAAAAACAGTTATAAAATATAAATTTCACGAAATGATTCATTAGCTAAAACTTGCAAAAAGTGGATTTCGCATCGGTCATTTCGACAACAATGAACTCGGCAATGCCCGACACAGCTGATTCAGAAAATGTACCAAATGAAATGACTACCTACATCTATTCCACATTTGAGGTAGGCCTATATGAAAATATATAATTTGGAAATAATTGACCTCTGAACTTCGAGTTCCTTTTTTGGCACGCTCTGAATAGTTATAAACATAATCGTATATGGACAAGATGAGGGCCGACTTTGACCAAAAATAAATGTTCCGATGGATGTTCCACTGAGACTACGTCTGACTCCATACTTCTCCACGCGTCGGGTTGTATATGGGAAGACATGTTAATAAATATAGAATCCAATTGTAGAGTTGGCTATTTCTGACTTTAAAGAGCTCACTACTAGCATAACTATATAAATGTACTAATTCAGAGTCTTGATGAGTATTTTACGTCGACATCGCAATGGTGTATGGTCAGGACTTTCGGCATCTGCATCTGTGTCCTTGGTGCTTTCCATCGTCCTCGACAGCCATGGATTCGACTCGAATGGTACTTTGTCTTCTTATGACGTGGGACATGGTCCTCTGTATCATCTCACCTAAGTGTGCATTTAAAGACAAGAGATACATAATCATACCATTGAATTTACTGTGAAAATATTATAATCTTTGCAACTACAGTCTGTTATAATCAAAATAAAAAACATGAAAATAGCTTTATCAAATTTGTCTGATATACACAAAATACTACAGTTTGGAGGGGTGGGACAATGTTTTTACGAGTGCCTAATAATAATAATAATAATGAGGTATTTATAACGCGCATATCACAATTGTCTCTATGCGCTGTAAGAAATTGCATATAAACTGTGTGCAGTAACAATCATTTTCTGGAACAAGGTTTGCATTATAGTCATAATGTGTTAAATATGGTAAGATCTCCATAAAAAGTATTTTTGGGATACAATTTTTACAAATTGACCTTGCTTCAGGATTCTGATCGCCTCAGATTCCTTGCCTTTTGACAGTTCCCAATGGTCCCATACGGGTGTCGCAAAACTGAAGGCGTTTGTCGATTGAAGACATTTATAAGGATTTTTGTATCAATATTGAGACCATACAGATTCAAACGTGAAACTAAGGCTCGCATTGTAATACCCGCATGCATGATTAGACACTACTTCAGTAGATGAATATTTGAAGATTTTATAAAGCTTCTGCTTGTTCAACAAAAGGCGTGACATACATTAAAATAACAACATATTCAGGCAAGCCATTTGAGTACGTTCTACTCATTTTTGCTCTAAAAATAATAACGCTTTAATAATTAATGTAGAAATGGTATACTGCACAGAACGTACATTGGCTCAAAGTGGATTTCGATGCACTGCAAACGAACGACCTGATATCTCACAACTGACCAAACCGAATAATTAAGCTAAACATAAAAACTTTATATAGAAAGCCTGATTATTTTTCTTGTAAGGGGTAGTACAGTTTTGGTAAGGCTGAACTATAGTACAGTAACCCAAACCTGCAAAGTAACATTATATTACAAACTAAGACTCCACCATACTCGAAAGGTATACAAAATTACAAACGACTAGGTAAAAAGCCTGTTAGCATTCAAAAAAGATCCATTAAAACACGAGAGGCATTGGTTTCAACCATTTTCCATACAAAATTATGCATGTGATGTTTTGTTGAAATAATGATTAAATAGAGAATTCATCGACAACTATTTAAAAACAACTTTTGATATTTTTTGAAAAAGTGTAAACATTTTTTTTTTTTTTTTTTAAATCATCGAATAAATTTGATGGGGCCCAAATTTATTACGATCGGATATATTTATTGATATTTCAGCTATTTCTGAACCGATTTTGACCAAATAAAGTTTATTCTGCCATTAAAATTGCATGACAATCGACACTCAGTTTTTCATTACTTCACAACAAATTGTGTTGTGCAGCGCCCTCTCTACCAAAACTGAACTACCCCTTTAATAATGAAAAACTGAGTGTAAAATTTGAAAGAGCATAATATTTAAATAATAAAATCATCTTTTTTTGATCAAATTCGGTTCAGAGACGGCTGAAATATCCATAAATATAACAATTTGTAATAAACCTGGGGCCCCAGGTTTTTTTTAACCAGCCGTTAAAATTTTCAAAAAAATGCTTCCTCTTTTCAAAAAGTTACAAAATAGGTATTTAAATAGTTGTTGGTTATTTCTCTATCTAATCACTATTTCAACAAAGCATCACATGCACAATATTTTATTCAAAATGGTTGAAACCGCTGAGTGTTTAGAGAGCGCCCTCTTACGTTTTAACGGCTCTGTTTGAATGATAACATGATCTTTACTACGTCATTTGTAATTTGGTGTTCCTTTCTAGTTATAAATATTAGTTTGTAATGTAATGATGCAGGTTTTGGTTACTAAAATTCAGTTTCACCAAAACTGTACTCTCCTTACCAGAACTCAACTATCCCTGTAAAGACTCACATATGTTGGTGAAGATGTCTTCCACACCGTGGCCGGTCTTAGCGCTCAACTGGAAGTGAAATGCACCATGGTCGTCGGCGTACTGGGCAGCCGATGTCCGGTCGACCACCCTTGATGACTCGAGGTCAACCTTGTTTCCGACAAGGTAGATGAGAATGTCCTCGGGCCCTTGTTTCTTCAACTCGCTTAGCCAGAAATCGACCTCATCGAACGATTTCTGCATTTTATTTGTAATAAGGTTGTTATAGTATTACGTAAGTTAAAGGAAAAAATAGTGAAAGCAAAACTGCGTAAACTGCGTAATGCATTTATACAAAAGAAAAGAAACTTTGTAAGGAAAAAAAAATGCGCAAAGATATTCCTTGTAAAAGAATAAACAAGTGAGTGTTGAACCATCATCCAAACTTACCTGGTTGGTAATATCGTAGACGATGATAGCAGCGTTAGCCTCTCTGTAGGTTAGCGGAACCACTGATCTGTACTATACAATTGAAGAAAAAAAATAATACAAAAATACTTTATATGAAATTCTCACTTTGTATGGGATTTTAATGAAAACATACAAACGGACAAGATTACATGTACATGTATATATCAAAAGAGAGAGAAAACATAATGATGTACGAAAAGGGACGTGTAATGGAATATCGATGGGTTATTGTTTTCGTTTTTATACATGTTATATTTGTTGTTCTGGCTCCCTAAGGTGTTGACATTAGTCAGCGCTTTTGAAATGATTTTTATGCGAAAATGTTCACATTATAGGTAAAAGAATGAACTCATTTGATTAAATGCTATCTTCATGACTAGTTACGAGGAATAACTATTGATAAAATGATAAAGAACTATATATTAAATTATGACGTAAATGTATACAGGGTGGCCCAAATTAAACGGAACGGGGCATTATGTCCATCTGATAGGATGTATTTTCCAATGAAAAACGATACCAAGAATAGCCTAGTCATTTTGGTCGCGTAGTTTTTGTTTTAGGGCGCTTTGAGTGACACCACGTCTTTTTTGTCAATAAGGGAGTTCGTAGTTACAAACTGCGCATGCGCCAATTTCTGAGACGAAAATTTACTGTTCCAAAAACATCGATATTGCCCGTTGTCACATAGACCTTCGTGCAATTATTGTCACATTTGAAACGTGTTTTCACGGGAAATTTGGCTCGAAGTCATAAATGTTTTTCTGAATTAATCATAATGGACATCTCATATACATAATACTGATTTTTGTTTTCTATTTATTTTCGGATTTTAACAAAAATGCCAACGTTCGTATCGGGGCTTTTATTGAAATCGAAAAGGCCCCATACGTAGATTTTTGTGTACTGTTTTCTTTTAAGTGTTGAAAACGGGCAAAGATGTGATTTCTATTCTAAACAAAATTATTTAGACTGCTTCAAGTTTGAAAATTAAAATGAATGGTTATATTTATTCAATTTTATATATTTTAGGATTAAGGTGTTTTTTTTGGTCAGGTCTTTCAAACGTAACGAAACACAAGGAGAATTCACGCACGCACACGGAAATTCTGCATAGAGCTCTGTACTTTAAATGCGTGCGTCACAGGCTGTGCCGGTGTCAGCGCATAATCTGTCTGGGTGGATAGCCTGTCCCGCCCTAACCCGAAACCCTAACCCTAACCCTTACCCTAATTTGGTGGCTATAGGTCAGATTAGTGGCTATAGGTCAGATTTAGTGGCTATAGGTCAGATTTAGTGGATATAGGTCAGATTTAGTGGCTATAAGTTAGATTTATTGGCTACATAAGTGTATACAGTATAGCAGTGGTTGGGCCTAATACACGATATTGCCATTAGGGTGGGACAGGCTATCCGCCCATCCAGACAGATTATGCGCTCACACCGGCCGCAAACGTACGCGTAAAGCCTCAATTTTGGTACAATCTTCTGAAAACCCGATGACGTCACACTGCTCCATGGGCTAACTACGAACTCCCTTATTTGTACCTAGTCAGTGCTTGATAAATTGCACTTACTGCCCGTTATAGCGTCGGACAACGAGCAATACACGCGCGCCATTGATATAGTGTGCATTCAGATGTGTGCCGAGAGAATGGGCAGTTGCTCGATGATATGACAGGCAGGAAGTGCGATTTATCAGGCAGTGACTTGGTAACAAAAATGGCAAAAATGGGAAGCTGACATGGGTCCCGTTGCAGAAAGAGATACAATCGATTGTAAGTTACAATTAATTGTCAGTCAGATCATGTGTTCTATAGATGCGCGAATCTGATTGGTTGAAACGCGCAAAGTTGCTGACTTACAATAAATCGTTACTTTACTTACAATCGATTGTATCTCTTTCTGCAACGGGACCATGGTCTCACTTAGGCCTAGTCTCACTACAGACGTCCTACAACAAAAACTACTCGTCCAAATGACTGATCCTGGTATCGTTTTTCATTGGAAATGACACTCTATCCGATGAACATAATCATGTTGTTATTATATGTTGGGAAGTGCCCCGTTCCGTTTTTTGGGGACCACCCTGTATAAGACTGCATACAAAGTAAAGCACATGTATTGCGTAATACAATTCTTGAACAAATTTTAAAAAGTGTAATTGCCGCGAGAATTCCACCTCTTGGTGGAGGCCGCATACCACTGTGGTATAGATATGGGAGTGGTGGGTGCCGCAGCCCCGCCCCCCCCCCCCCCCCCCCCAACAAAAATCAACAAACAGCAAACAAACAAACCTATATTATATCTAAATACTTTTCTGAAGAGTACGAAACCGTTAGAAGTGATTGAATAAAAAACTTTACCATCATGGAATTATAGCGTTTTTTCGAGTTTGTTTTGTTGACCTTATATGACATATTATCCATTGTATACATCGACGAAGACTTGTAAAGTTATATTTATTTATATCTAAATATATACTGTATATATATATACTGTGGTATATTATGTATTTAAATGATCTTTGTGATAATTTATGAACAAATAAAGGCTTATTACAGGGTTAAAGGGATAGTTGAGTGTTGGTATTGAGGGCGCCAAAAAAGAAAGAGGATACAATTTTAATGACAGAATAAACTACATTTGATCAAAATCGGTTCAGAAATTGCTGAAATATCCGTACACATAACCTTTTATAATAATTGTGGGGCCCCACAATTATTCGATAATTTTGAACCAGTCGTTAAAACAATATTTAAAATGTTTTCTCTTTTCAAAAATGTACAAAAGAGGTTTTTAAATAGTAATTGATTATCTATCTATAATCACTATTTCAACAAAACATCACATGCACCATATTTTATTTAAATTGGTTGAAACCAATGAGAGAGCACCCTCTTGAGTTTAACGACTCCATTTTAATGTTTGCAGGATTTTGACTGTGTCGTTTGTATTTTTATTATTCCTTTCGAGCATGGTGGAATTATAACTAGTAGTTTGTAATGTAGGCCTAATAGCATGTAGGTTTGGGTTACTAAAATTCAGTTTGACCAAAAATGTACTCTCTTTACCAAAACTCAACTATTCCATTAAGGAAAGAACATTGAATATTATTCACGATGAATATGATATAATATGATTTTCTTGTTATTCTTCCGGAAATATACGACAACATACCTTTTCCTGGCCGGCTGTATCCCATAATGCAAAGCGATAGTTAACGTCACGAAAATATAAACACTTGGATGAAAACGCAGCCCTGAACAAACAAAAAAGCATCGTACACAAGATTTACAAATACATGTATGCTTAACAAAAAAACTTACACAATCATGATATAATTAAAGTATCGAATTGAATTGACTAATCAAAAATAAATGTATGCTTTTAAATAACTTACACAATCATATATAGTATTGCATTTAATTTGCCTATCACAAAATGAGTCTAATAAAACAACAATTTATAACTGATTTTGTAAAAGCTTACAATTAAAGGGCAATGGAACCCAAGAAAACTGTTGCTTTCATAGACTTGAAGAGATTAGGATGAATAATCTCTGAAAGTTAGAGCATAATCGGGCCATAAACAAGAAAATTATGGCTCTTTGAAGATGCCCATTTATTCCTATGAGGAACTCAAATTGGCAACGCATTGCCCCATACGTTTTGTACACAAATTTCCCCATTTTTACAATTTTCTTCATGGTCACACTTTTCCATTCCCCACACTCACGATGTTGTGTATAAATGTATTCTACAAAACATATATGTTGAACTCAAATGAAGGGTAAACATATATTTTGAGAAAATTGAAAAAAAAAATGGAAATTTTGTGTACAAAACATATGGGGAGTAGTCCACACACTTATCAGAGTGCATTGCCAATTTGAGTCCCCCATAGGAATAAATGGATATCTTCAAAGAGCCATAGTTTTCTCGTTTCTTGCCCGATTATGTTCTAACTTTTAGAGATTATTCCTCCTAATCTCTTCAAGTCTATGACAGCAACATTTTGCTTGGGTTTCATTGCCCTTTAAAGAGGAAATATTGATTATATACAACAAAATTATATAGGCCACGACAGAAAGACAACTTGAAGGAAAATTACTAATACTTCCCTCAGTATCTATTATGGCTTCTATAGTAGAGGTCATATGAAGATATCCGAAAGAAATTAATTGTTCATGCTTTGATACAGTATCACGAAATGAAGAGCTTTCTTCCGAAAGGCACTATATCCACTTTTTCAACTTTCGAGAAAAACAGGTTTGTTTGCCCAACTCTGTACACGTGCCTATGGGAATACGAAAATTGAACTTTCTATATTTTGATTTTGAGTGAGTAATTTGTCGTAAAATGTGGATTCCTAGATAGCTTCGTAGCTTATAGAAATAGAGATATTGGTAACTCAATTTGTATGGAAAGTGGATTTAGCGCCTTTGGAACTGAGCTCTTCAAAATGTAGTTTAATGGATTGTAATGATAAATCCCTGATAGGTATACTGTATGATTGGAGGAGTAAAACGTACATGCCATCACAATAAACACAATTTTGATCGATAGGCCTCCAAATTCCTAAATACATGACAGGATCTACGAAGTTTGAAGTTTCTTGAACTAAATAGAATAATTTCTTTAAAAAAACTTTTGTCGTTCTAAAGCACACACCACAAACAATCATACTTCCTTTATGGAGGTCATAAAGATAACTACATGAAATATGTTTGATTTGATTCCCGCAGAATCACGAACTGATACTTGTAAAGATAAAGATCGGAGGGGTGAAAAGATACATCCCATCACAATCAACACATTTAAATCGATAGGCCCCCAATATCCTAAAAATAAATGACTTGAAAAAGTATATACAATTATAACAGGAACTACCATGGGTGTCGGTCACGTGAGTTTGAGGGATATGTATCCCCAATATTTGAGGGGACGGATGGACTGTATTATTACCCCCCCCCCCCCCCCTGGACCCCCACTAAGGCCATCTGACCCAGTCCCCTGTACACACTTATTTAGGATTTCTTGCTATGCCCACTAAAATTAACTATTGTGTGTCCCCTAACACTCCCCACCCCCCCCCCCCCCCCGAATATGGTTGAAATGACGTAGCGTCCCTCAATGGCGAGAATAAATCGACGCCGATGGCACTTTGATAAAGGCGACCAGGATTCTGATATAAACACTTACCCCACCGTTTCAACATATTCCTCTGTGAAAGTTCCTTTCGCAAATCTGTTCGTAATGCTGGTCTTTCCAACCGAGGGGCTCTTTAATGGAAAACATAAGATGAACAAAACAAAACAACATTCAATACCACTGAAACAATAAAAACAATAAAGAGTTAATCATAAAATGTTAATCAGAAAAAGTGTGCATAATAAGATGTACATGTATTTCCAACGTTGAATGTTAAGGCCTGGTCACACAGGACACGACTAGACCCACGAATGCAGTAAATTGAACTAATCATCGTACAAACATGTTTGACATGTACTGACCTCGATTGATGACGCTTTATCAGATCACAGTTCATATAAGTAATAATTCAATATTCAATAATTAATTCTGAACGATTCTTTCAAGAATTTTCGAAGCACATATTAATAATGATATGGGTCTATAATTCTTGGGAATAAGCTTCTCCCCTTTTTATATTGTTTGTTATGCGTGTATATTCATGAGTATTAATTTGATTCATACAATATATATTATTAATATCATTATATTTTTTTGTTTCCCAACTTAACGGTTTTGGTTTCATATCGCAATTAATGTCACCCATTAAAACAAAATCACAATCAAAAATTCCTGTGAAGCTCAATAACTCTTCATAAGAATTAAAAACCTAATTTTTCGAGTTGGTGGGCGATACCAATTACAAAATAGAATTGGTTTTACCGAATAATTATCATAATAACTTCTAACGAACTAAAAGAATCATGTTCTATAAATGTGTAAATGTGTAAATGTGTAATACTCTCATGAATATACATTAATACACCACCGCCATTTCTATTGCGGTCCTTCCTTACAATATTATAACAAGGTATATTAATTTAATTTTCTCCCACACTCTCATCGAGCCTATTTTCATTTAAGGCAAACATATGTATTTCATTTTCATATAGAATACATCGTATTTCATCTATATTCCTCAACAAACTTACTACATTTAATTGTAGAAATTCCCTTGTCGCATAAAACACCATACTTCAGACTATCATTTTGTTTTAAACTCTGTCTATCATCAAGAGCATCCATAGTATTATGTGTGTTATCAAGAATATCATGTTCATTTAAAAATGGAAGGTATTGGAAAATACATTTCGAACATTCCCAGTTAATAAATTGTTCGAATTCATTATTATATTTATTCTTTGATACACTTGAACACGATATGTGAACCCATTTATTGCATTTAGTACATAAAAGTCCTTTTTGGTTTTGCTTGACCGATTTTTTACAAATAGCACAGGGATGCGTATTTACCATAATCAACAACAACAACAAATGTAATATACAAAAATACAACAACAGGCAATTCAAAGTGTATAAGACACAACAAATAATTAAGTATTATAAATCAAAAACTAGTCATACAATATACAAACAAAATCATCTAATAAAAACAGTTTAAAAGAACGAGTACTGTAGCAAACAGTAGGAAACTGTAGGAAACAATAGGAAATTGTAAAAACCATGTATCACCCTGTATTTAATACAAGTATACTGTAATTTCAGGATCATTACTAAACAATTATTTATTTGTATTATACTACATTATTTATACGATAATCCGAAAGCATACTATATCAAACACGACACTAATGAAGTCACAATAACTATGTATATAGTAATAATATATACTTACACCAAGCAGACAGACTTTGACATCGTGTGCTGTCATGTTCTCGTCGATTATTCCATATGCAACGGGACCAGTTTTTGACAGCATCTAATACCTGAATACCATAGCACTCGGAAAGGGAACTCGGAGTGCGCATTTGGGGGATTTTACAACTCCCCCTCTGAATCATATTTATAAACAGTGGCTTAGCGACGGGGGGGGGGGGGGGGGGGGGGGGCATGGGGGAGTGGGGGTGCCTCCCTCCCCCAATAATTCGAAGAGAACAAAACAATAGGAGACATAGGGCCCGACATAGGGTGCCTACAAAAAATACATAAGGTGTGCCCTCAATAATGTTACGTGCCCCCCCCCCCCCCCCCCCATCATACCACGCTACACCACTGTTTATATAGCTGTGGATGATTATGTTTATCAAAGTTCATATTTGAACAGCACGCACTGTTTCACAAAGTACAGACAATACATCACCACTAAATGCAACGATAATCATTATTTTAATCGTAGTTATAAAGTCCACATAAAAAGCAATCATTGTTCTTAAATATATATGCATTTATTGATTTTAAATTCAGATTCAACTTTTATTACCATATTTCGTTTTATCATTATCGAGGAAATAACGAGTATCGTTTCAATACATTGTTACCAAGGATTATCATCAATAAAATAACGGGTGATATATTGGTGACACGACATATGCTCCGCCGACATATGCTCCGCCGACAATTGCTCCGAAATATGCGACATATGCTCCGCGACAAATGCTCCGCGGCAAATGCTCCGCCGACATATGCTCCGCCGACAATTACTCCGCCGACAATTGCTCCGCCGACAATTGCTCCGCCGACATTTGCTCCGCCGACAAATGCTCCGCCGACAATTGCTCCGCCGACAATTGCTCCGCCGACAAATGCTCCGCCGACAGATGCTCCGAAGATGCGACAATTGCTCCGCGACAAATGCTCCGCGGTATTTGCTCCGCCGACAAATGCTCCACCGACAAATGCTCCGCCGACAAATGCTCCTCCGACATTTGCTCCGCCGACATTTGCTGCGCCGACAATTGCTCCGCCGACAATTGCTCCGAAGATGCGACAATTGCTCCGCGACAAATGCTCCGCGGTATTTGCTCCGCCGACAAATGCTCCACCGACAAATGCTCCGCCGACAAATGCTCCTCCGACATTTGCTCCGCCGACATTTGCTGCGCCGACAATTGCTCCGCCGACAATTGCTCCGAAGATGCGACAATTGCTCCGCGACAAATGCTCCTCCGACATTTGCTCCGCCGACAATTGCTCCGCGACAATTGCTCCGCCGACATTTGCTCCGCCGACAATTGCTCCGAAGATGCGACAATTGCTCCGAAGACGCGAAAATTGCTCCGCCGACAATTGCTCCACCGACAGTTGCTCCGCCGACAATTATTGCTCCGCCGACAATTCAGTTTAAGAGGTTCGTAATTCCGAAGGTTCAATTATTCCGAAGTTTCGTTATATTAGTCCGAAAATAAAATAGGGTCGTCAATACGAAAATGAAATCGGGTTTGTTACTAAAATTTGTGGTTGATTTCTGGTAAAGAGAAACTCAACTATCCCTTTAAGCATACCTCTCCCCCTTCCCCTCCCTTGGCAAGACCAATTCAACATTTCAGTTTATTTCATTTTTTTAATTGGCACTATAGCATTATAAAATAGTAGAATTTATTTTGAAGTGTTTGCAATAACCAACCTTCGGAATGACTAACCTAAAGGTCCTTTCCGATTGAGCGGCGAACGTTGGCGAACGTTTACGAATATAGCGAAATCGCGGGATTTCGCCAAGATTCGTTAACCGTTGCAAAAGTTTGTTAAAGGTTGCAAGAAAATTCACAAACCGTCGCAAACGGTTTTTCTTGTCGCAAAGAAAGTTTCAACATGTTCAAAATTTCTTTACGAACGTATTTTTCACAAACTGTTGCAAAACAGTCCCAAGCCTCTGCAAACGGTTTTAAGACATGTCGCTAACGTTCTAACCAAATGACTATATGATTCATTTATAAGCAACCCATTGAATGGCAAATGCTTAAGGTCTTATCCCACTGAGCGGCGAACGTTTGCGAACGTTTGCGAATTTTGCAAATTAGGGATTTCGCCATGGATCATGCGCGTCGATACTAAAGGAGTGGTCACACTGAGCACGAATCCCCACGACTAGACCCGCGAATGCAGTACGCATTGGTACAAATCTATGGCAAGCCATTTTAACATTTATTCCTATTTCTTGATATCAATAATTGAATTATTGATATCGGTTTATTTCTTGATATCAAGTATTACCAATACAGAAAAGTATTTCTTGATATCAATGCATTCTTGATATCAATAATTCGATTTCTTGAGTTAAAGATTTCGATTTCTTGATATCAAGAATTGAATGCTTGATATCAAGAAATAGGAATAAATGTTAAAAACTGCTTGCCATAGATTTGTACCAATTCGTACTGCATTCGTGGGTCTAGTCGTGGGGATTCGTGTCCTATGTGACCACTACTTAAAGTAGTGGTCACACTGGACACGAATCCCCACGACTAGACCCGCGAATACAGTACGCATTGGTATAAATCTATGGCAAGCCGTTTTTAACATTTATTCCTTTTTCTTGATATCAATAATTGAATTATTGATATCAGTTTATTTCTTGATATCAATTATTACCAATACAGAAAATTATTTCTTGATATCAATAATGCATTTCTTGATATCAAGAGTTCAATTTCTTGATATCAAGAATTGAATGCTTGATATCAAGAAATAGGAATAAATGTTTAAAATGGCTTGCCATATATTGGTACCAATAGGGATTCGTAGGGATTCGTGTTCAGTGTGACCACTCCTTACGTAAAACCCATTCATTAGAGGAAATGAATGAATGGTCCACCCCCCCCCCCCCCCCTCCCTCATTGATCAATGGGTATCAATTACGGATCGACGCCCAGCCATGGATCGTACATCTATGATTTGGCCAAGATTCGAACATGTTCAAAATTTCTTTGCGACAAGGACAAACTGTTTGCGATGGTTTGCGAATTTTCTAGCAACGTTCAAGGAACTTTTGCAACGGTTAACGAATCTTGGCTAAACCATAGCTTGTGATGTGCAGTGCCCTCTCTACAAAAAGTAAACTACCCCTTTAAGCATTAAGTGAATTTCGCAATTGCGTAAGGGGTCCATGATTGATGCAGTTTATAACAACGTCCAACAAGTTAATGCCCCTGCTAGTCACTTACTCCGTGTAATATGCACACTCATCATCAATATGCATGTATATAATCATCATCATTACAAGAGTTTGTTTGATGTGTAATAAGTGATAGATAGCAAATGTCGGCGGAGCAATTGTCGGCGGAGCATTTGTCGCGGAGCAATTGTCGCATCTTCGGAGCAATTGTCGGCGGAGCAATTGTCGGCGGAGCAAATGTCGGCGGAGCAAATGTCGGAGGAGCATTTGTCGGCGGAGCATTTGTCGGTGGAGCATTTGTCGACGGAGCAAATATCGCGGAGCATTTGTCGCGGAGCAATTGTCGCATCATCGGAGCATCTGTCGGCGGAGCAATTGTCGGCGGAGCATTTGTCGGCGGAGCATTTGTCGACGGAGTAATTGTCGGCGGAGCAATTGTCGGCGGAGTAATTGTCGGCGGAGTAATTGTCGGCGGAGCATATGTCGGCGGAGCATTTGCCGCGGAGCATTTGTCGCGGAGCTTTTGTCGCATATTTCGGAGCAATTGTCGGCGGAGCATATGTCGGCGGAGCATATGTCATGGAACCCATAGCCCATTGTCATATCAAAAGTCCCGCCAAACCAACAGTAATGTTGTAACGTCAGATCGGGAGCGAGGCATCATTAGCAGACGATGTTCCATATTATTTCTCATTTTATGGTGCCCTTTTAAAGGGAGTGTCCGCCTTTTGCAAGCCAAATTTCAAAAATCGTGAGGTTATTGTCTTAAAAGAAAATGTCATTTAACAGCTTGCCTGAAAAATTAGGGTTTGAAATTTCCTTTTCGTGGAGTCATAGACCTAAAAAAAGAACAACAACGTAACGTCGTTTATTGCATTACGTATCTTCGCCCATGCACAATTCCACTCACCGTAGCTGCCGGAGCATTGCGGGGAGCCCCCCGTGGCTGTGCTTGTACCGCATACTAAACAAACTTTTTTGGGGGATTTGTAAACCTATACATTTTTGGAATCTGTATAGTATAAGAAGTCAGAAAACCAATGTTTACAATTTGCCGGAAGCATTTATGGAGGCCATCTTGGATTTTCAAAATGGCCGCCATAACAATAGGTGTTTCTCATTATCTCAGCTTCCAGGTGGCCTAGAGTAATGATTTTAATGGCTAAACATATGTTTTCAGGGATGGGGAAGACAGTGGTACAATTTAAAATAAGATAAACATAACCACAAAGCGGCCATCTTGGATTTTCAAAATGGCCGCCTTGAAAATCAGTTTTTTTTTCAATATTTCAGCATTCATGTGGCCTAGAGTCATGATTTTAACGGCTAAACATCCATTTTCAGGGACTAGGAGGCCAGTGGAACAATGTAAAATTAGTCAAACATAAGGTTCCACAAAGCGGCCATCTTGGATTTTCAAAATGGCCAACTTGAAAATCAGTGTTTTTCAATATCTCAGCATCTAAGTGGCCTAGAGTCATGATTTTAATGGATAAACATACATTTTCAGGGATTTGGAAGCCAGTGGTATGAATTAAAATACCGTAAGCTACACACAACCACAAAGCGGCCATCTTGGATTTTCAAAATTGCCACGAAAATGCGTTTTGTTTCACGATTTCGGCATGCAAGTGGCTTAAAGTCATGATTTTAACGGCTAAACATACATTTTCAGGGATGAGGAAACCAGTGCATGGTACAAAGTAAATGAATCTAAACATTACCCAAAAGTGGCCATCTTGGATTTTCAAAATGTCCACCTTGAAAATACGTTTTCTCTCACTATTTCAGCATCCAAGTGGCTTAGAGTCATGATTTTAATTGGTAAACATACATTTTCAAGATGAGGAAGCCTACATTCCTCGTCACTCTTGCAATGAGTGCTACACTGGCAGGGGTCTATGCATGATAAATTATTGGACCTCCACGAGCATTAACATGTTGGAACAGTCTGCTTGGGTCCTACTAATTAGCGCGAACAAGTGCAAAATAATGCGACAAGCGCGAAGAAGTGCGAACCCGCTGTGTCATTGTAGTAGCCATGCTGCAGCGGATCCCGGAACTGGTGCAGAGCAATACCTGCCTGGCCCCATAATGTGGCATGGATCTGGACTCGTTGGATGTGCTGCTTGAGATGCAATGCTGACATATCCGCCTGCTTTGAGGTAGACTTGCAGCATGCAGGTTGCCTTGCCTATGTGATAGAACCGTCCCCGTGTTGTCTTCCCCTTTGAATGCATGGAAGGCTGGTAAATCTTTTGCTCTTTCTGAACCTAGAGCTGTCTATATTGGCTGCACTGATACCACTCCGGACGCAATTTCTCAGCAGAAGTTCATAGTGTGCTATGACCGACTCTGCATCAGGTGGGTTACTCTTTGAAATCAGCGCGGCATTGTGTATGAGCAGTGTATCCGCCTCTTCATGATTGTTGTCCTCGCTTTTCAGCTCGCTGTTACTCCTAGTTCGTCCTGTGGCAGATGCGATAATCAGCGTTGACGAGCCTTGGTTGTACTCCAGTGTTTTTGCTGCAGGATACTCAGTCAGGTCAGCCTTCGTTCTGAAAGGGGAAAGGAACCGGCTAATTGGGATGTGATTGATGTTGGTGTCATCTCTGGTCTAATAATGGATCAGATCCTTCCCTTGACTCTGTTTCTCCCTTGTGGTATTCTTCAGGAAATCAGCTTTGTATGTCTCCAACATCAGAATGATATAATCACACAGTATGGTATTGAAGCATTCATTGATGTATTTGACTGTCACTACCAGACTAATGACTCTGATAAGATCATTCTGGTGTATGAAACAAACAAGCCTGATTCCCTGAAGAATACCACAAGGGAGAATCAGAGACAAGGAGATTTTCCGATCCAATATCATATATCAGAGATGACACCAACATATCACATTCCAATTATGACCCGTTTCTTTTCCAACGACAAAACGAAGACTGATCCGACTGGTATCTGACAGCAAAAACACTGGAGTACATCCAACATGACCGAGCATGGTGGATCAGCGGTCGGAATGTCTGCCTCATGCACGGGAGGTCCCGGGTTCGATCCCAGACCGGGTCATACCAAAATGGTACATTCTGCCTTCTAGCCAGGCGCTCGTCATCTATATAATGGAGAAGGGAATTTTAATCACACAATTTACCAGAGGACTGGCTGGCCCCTTCTGTAGCTTTTGCTACATTTTGTAGACGTGTGGCATAGGGCTAATGAATCGGAGATAGGCGCCGCCTTATATTCCAACATTGGCAAGGGAAGGTCTTTAACTCTTAACTTTTTAACAACCAACATGACCAGTGCTCGTCAAAGCTGGATATTGCATCTGCCACAGGACGTATTAGGAGCAACAGCGAGATGCAAATCGAGGACAATGATCACGAAGAGGCGGATACACTGATGATCCACAATACAGGCATCAAAGATAAGCCTGCGTGATGCAGAATTTGTGGTTTTCATTCCATACACTGATGTTCTGGTGCTGGTCATGGCACTATTCCTTTGCTGAGAAACCCGTCCATGTCGATGCCTTCCGGAGTAGTCCAAGTACAGCCAATAATTATAGGCAGCTCTAGGTCCAGAAATGAAAATGCTATTCTAGCCTATCACGCAATCACAGGGACAGGCAACACAGGACGGTTATATTGCATAGGCAAGGCAACCAAGCTGCAAGTCTACCTCAACAGGTGGAGAAGTCATCAATGCACTGTAGTTGCTTTTAGATGCCGCTGAAGTCACTAAAGTCGCTGAAGTCACGGTGGCCGTAGGGTGTTCCTGCGGTGGCCGTATGTTTTTGAACAAATACCAAGGCAGACGCAAGGCGCCCGCAAGGCGGCCGCAAGGCGGCCGCAGGGGGACCATACGGCAACCGTGCGGCCAGACTGATGCTACCACTACACACCTATAGTGAGTGGTAGCCACACGTGGCGTGGATAATCTAAATAGCACATAAATGCAATACAGGGTGGACCCCAAAAAGGAACGTGGCACTCCCCAAAATATAGTAACACAATTTTGTTATCCATTCGATAGTGTGTCTTTTCCAATGAAAAATGATACAAAAAACAGTAATTTTGGACGAGTAGTTTTTGTTTTAAGACGTCTTAATTAAGTGAGACCATGTCAGGTTCACATTTTTTGTAAATTTGTACTATGTTAGTGCCTGGTAAATCGCACTTCCTGCCCATCCTAGCATCGAACAACTATGCACATCCGGCACATAACTTAATGCACACTAACAATGACGCGCGTATTGCTAGTTGTTCGATGCTATGACGGGCAGTAAGTGCGATTTATCATTCACTGACTTGGTCAAAACTTGACAAAAGAGAGAACCTGACAATGTCATGGTGTCACTCACAGCGCCCTATAAAACAGACAAACTACGCGACCAAAATGACTGTTCCTAGGAATCGTTTTTCATGGTAAAAGACACCCTATCCGATGGACATTATAATTACTGACAACCGGGTTTTGCTATAGCCGGACACATTTATTGAGATATGTTTCTTAGTTTATTGTGGGATAAAAAATATAAAGCAGACAAACTGGGTGATATGTAATTCATAGACCCTAGGGCAGCCCCACGGCGCCCGCAAGACCACCGTACGCCCGACGTACGGTCGACGTGGAACCGTTCTACGCCATGGCTACGGTGTGTATAATTGCTTCGGCGAACGTAGAAATTAAAAAGAGTTATAACTTTAAGTTATAATTCTACGGCGACCCCTGCGGCCTGTAAAATATACGGTTACGCCGTACGGGGACCCTGCGGCCACCTCAGATTTTCTCCGGCCGCCGCACGTTTCTCTCGATTTCGGGGGCGTACGGCCGCCGTACGCTCGCCGCGGAGCAAATGTGACTGTAGCATAGGGCCCTAGTACTAGTAGAGGGTCTAGGCAGTGGCGTAGCGTGGTCGGACTGATTGGGGGGGGGGGGGGGGGGCACGCAAACTTATTGGGGGGGGGGGGGGCACACCTTATGTATTTCTTTGTTTTTTCAAAAAATGTCGCTTTATGTTTTCTATTGTTTTTTCCAAATTATTGGGGGGGGGGGCACGTGCCCCCCGTGCCCCCCCCCCCCCCCCCGTCGCTACGCCACTGGGTCTAGGGACGGAACCTCCATGGATTTAGGATTTGGCAAATTCTTATTCTTTGTTTTCAATCAAATGACACATAAAATAGACTAAAGGAGTGGTCACATAGGACACGACTATACCCACGAATGCCGTACGCATGCGGTACGAACTAGTACGATCGTAAAAATCGTAGTGGTTCGCCATGTATCGACCCTACCTATACGCATGCTCTACGCATACTGTACGCATATTTGCGAATGCCAAAATAATGCAGTGAGACAGCAGTAAGAACGCGGTATGCTTCCGTCAAGAATGGAGAAGAACCAGTACGATGTCTTACGCACTCAGTACGATTGCAGTAAGAATGCCGTAGGTATGTCCACCAACTAGTAGAACGGGGTAGGAACCATGAATGTGAGATGGTACTCGGGTGCTTCCAAAGCCAGCGAATAGAGGAGAACTATCACGAATCAGCAAGACTCGAACAAGAACCCAGTACTCATTATGAAGAATACACACGATTTGCCGACGATTTCTACCTTTTTACCGATTCGTACTAATGCGTACGGCATTTGTGGGTATAGTCGTGTCCTATGTGACCACTCCTTTACGACATTCCTTTTCTCGACAAAAATAAACAGAATACATGTATAGACCGCCACAGCTCCACCTATCCGACTTCATTAATGTTTTGATGAGCGTTTGAGAAATGACAATGCCCAACACATTTCGAAATTTTAATTCCCGCAACGGAAATTAGGATGGTAATGGAAATAAATGCATAATCTTGTTGAGAAGCTAAACAAAGATTTTCAGTCCTTTTTATTGTGAAAACAGATAATTTTTAAGGTTGATTATTGATACTTATGTTTTGACCTCTCTCTGGCATTATATCCGTCGATTTTTTGTTCTCTCCATTTTCGGAATTATGGGGGGGGGGGGGGGGGGAGGGGGTAAAACGTTTTATTTGCCCCCCCCCCCCCCCTAATATTTTCATTGGGGGCAGAAATCAATGGTGCCACATTTAAATGTTGAGGGATTTGTGTGGATAATTTGTTTTTTGTGTTGTTCAAACATCCATCTTGTGGCGAATGCGGCCCACACATCATCCAGGTCATGAGGAGGATAGGTAAACCGCTTGTTCTTTGAAATGTTATAACAGAAAGAAGTCGCAATGTTTTAAAACATGGGACCCCGGTGGCTATCCCACCTCATGATTTAGCGCATTACTCTATCCCAAAAGACTTCCCGTATTCTCTAAGAGCGAAAATACGATGGGTTGGGGCGTTGGACCCACAAGTTCTGTCTTAATACTTCTCGCACCCGTCGCTCTCCTCCAACTGAGGTTCAGCATCTCCATTTTTCATCTGATGGTACATGCTCCCATCAATTTATTTTAACAAAATTGTCCGATCACTAGTCTTGACCACTACCACAAAGTCTCATCAAACTGTCAATTTTTGACGACTGATATTAATATCAACAAAATCATTCTGGTGGATGTCCGCCAGCGAATATGTTCAATAACAATTTACTCACTCATGTATGATATCAGTAATTAGTGAATGTATTCAATTAAACGATTCATTCATTTACAAAAACAGTTATAAAATATAAATTTCACGAAATGATTCATTAGCTAAAACTTGCAAAAAGTGGATTTCGCATCGGTCATTTCGACAACAATGAACTCGGCAATGCCCGACACAGCTGATTCAGAAAATGTACCAAATGAAATGACTACCTACATCTATTCCACATTTGAGGTAGGCCTATATGAAAATATATAATTTGGAAATAATTGACCTCTGAACTTCGAGTTCCTTTTTTGGCACGCTCTGAATAGTTATAAACATAATCGTATATGGACAAGATGAGGGCCGACTTTGACCAAAAATAAATGTTCCGATGGATGTTCCACTGAGACTACGTCTGACTCCATACTTCTCCACGCGTCGGGTTGTATATGGGAAGACATGTTAATAAATATAGAATCCAATTGTAGAGTTGGCTATTTCTGACTTTAAAGAGCTCACTACTAGCATAACTATATAAATGTACTAATTCAGAGTCTTGATGAGTATTTTACGTCGACATCGCAATGGTGTATGGTCAGGACTTTCGGCATCTGCATCTGTGTCCTTGGTGCTTTCCATCGTCCTCGACAGCCATGGATTCGACTCGAATGGTACTTTGTCTTCTTATGACGTGGGACATGGTCCTCTGTATCATCTCACCTAAGTGTGCATTTAAAGACAAGAGATACATAATCATACCATTGAATTTACTGTGAAAATATTATAATCTTTGCAACTACAGTCTGTTATAATCAAAATAAAAAACATGAAAATAGCTTTATCAAATTTGTCTGATATACACAAAATACTACAGTTTGGAGGGGTGGGACAATGTTTTTACGAGTGCCTAATAATAATAATAATAATGAGGTATTTATAACGCGCATATCACAATTGTCTCTATGCGCTGTAAGAAATTGCATATAAACTGTGTGCAGTAACAATCATTTTCTGGAACAAGGTTTGCATTATAGTCATAATGTGTTAAATATGGTAAGATCTCCATAAAAAGTATTTTTGGGATACAATTTTTACAAATTGACCTTGCTTCAGGATTCTGATCGCCTCAGATTCCTTGCCTTTTGACAGTTCCCAATGGTCCCATACGGGTGTCGCAAAACTGAAGGCGTTTGTCGATTGAAGACATTTATAAGGATTTTTGTATCAATATTGAGACCATACAGATTCAAACGTGAAACTAAGGCTCGCATTGTAATACCCGCATGCATGATTAGACACTACTTCAGTAGATGAATATTTGAAGATTTTATAAAGCTTCTGCTTGTTCAACAAAAGGCGTGACATACATTAAAATAACAACATATTCAGGCAAGCCATTTGAGTACGTTCTACTCATTTTTGCTCTAAAAATAATAACGCTTTAATAATTAATGTAGAAATGGTATACTGCACAGAACGTACATTGGCTCAAAGTGGATTTCGATGCACTGCAAACGAACGACCTGATATCTCACAACTGACCAAACCGAATAATTAAGCTAAACATAAAAACTTTATATAGAAAGCCTGATTATTTTTCTTGTAAGGGGTAGTACAGTTTTGGTAAGGCTGAACTATAGTACAGTAACCCAAACCTGCAAAGTAACATTATATTACAAACTAAGACTCCACCATACTCGAAAGGTATACAAAATTACAAACGACTAGGTAAAAAGCCTGTTAGCATTCAAAAAAGATCCATTAAAACACGAGAGGCATTGGTTTCAACCATTTTCCATACAAAATTATGCATGTGATGTTTTGTTGAAATAATGATTAAATAGAGAATTCATCGACAACTATTTAAAAACAACTTTTGATATTTTTTGAAAAAGTGTAAACATTTTTTTTTTTTTTTTTTAAATCATCGAATAAATTTGATGGGGCCCAAATTTATTACGATCGGATATATTTATTGATATTTCAGCTATTTCTGAACCGATTTTGACCAAATAAAGTTTATTCTGCCATTAAAATTGCATGACAATCGACACTCAGTTTTTCATTACTTCACAACAAATTGTGTTGTGCAGCGCCCTCTCTACCAAAACTGAACTACCCCTTTAATAATGAAAAACTGAGTGTAAAATTTGAAAGAGCATAATATTTAAATAATAAAATCATCTTTTTTTGATCAAATTCGGTTCAGAGACGGCTGAAATATCCATAAATATAACAATTTGTAATAAACC
>JBAMJV010013367.1:0-81154 GCA_037951105.1 Echinarachnius parma
TCCTAAAAACATAGTTTATGTGCACGCTGGAAAACCTATGGGCGCTGCCATGTACGGTACGCGACCGGCCTTTCCCGTAACATTTTTCTTGATTTTTCTGTCGAGTTGTCTTATTGGCTTACTGAGACATCTCTCTGATTCTTTATCCAATCAGAATAGTTATAAGATGTTTTAACAAAAACGGCTACGATCAGCTGATCGTCAGCTTTCAAATGATATACAAATCAATGGACAAATTTTTTTTGTTCAAGACTTTAGTAGGCCGCGAAGATTGGGTGAAAATGCAAGTAAAAAGAGCCAAATTTCAAGGTTATTTTCAAATTTAAATATTCAAATTTCTAGAGTTTTTACATAAATAAGGTTTTCATGGAAGTAATGTTCTTTGTTTATATTTTCATCATCATATTGACAGTTGCAACTCTTAAATGTCAAGTTTTTAAGCTACAACTTTCCTGAAGTTAGGAGAAAAATATCAAATTTTCGAAAAATTCGGACAGCCGCATTTTTATTGCACTTTATATCGACCGTGGAAGGAAATACGGACATACACGATGTGTTTTAGGAAAATTAGATATGTATTTATAAATAATTCACAAAACAACTTGTCGTTATTTTGTTTTATTTTCTAGATATAAAATTAACAATTCACTCTAAAAGCAGCTGAAGCAACATTCGTGCGCGACTCCATGGGAGTTTAGCCATGTCTATCGGCGTGGCTATCCTTCGCCATTACATGTTACGCAAATTCCAGCATGAATCTAAACCAATGAGTGCGCGGAACTCACTCACGCCGTCACAGAGTTATGAGCAACAAACTCGGTAATTTATTATTATCTGATTATGAAATTACATTTAAACTAGTGAAATCGATGTCAGATTTACTATTTAATCCAGGTAAGATGTTTTATCTAATTTATTTCATTTTAAAAGCTGTTATTTCGTGTTATTCGAAAAGTTCGACGGTAAATCAATGACGAGTGGGCAAAGCACGTGAAATTATTCAGACCGCCGTAAGCAGCTGGATAGCGATGCCGACGCGCTCGGGTATGGGTCTTACGCGCAGAACCGTATGATTTGTTGTTCATGAGATTTACGGCTAACAATTTTTCTGAGGAATTTAGCTAAAAACTGACCATTTAAGAGTTGTAACACCCATCAATGAAATCAAGAACAGGTCCCAAATATTACATTTATGACACTCGCTTTGTCGGGAAAACTCTAGGTTTTTCAATATTTCGTCTTAAAAATAGGCTTTTAATTCATCCGTGAAAGCCTTTTTGTCATATTTAACCCCTTTTTAAATGTCTTATATAAATGTGAATATTCAGTTAATTGAATACAACATATCGATAAGAAAGAGTAGGATAAGAAGTTTGTTGTAAAATGATCCATATTTCTTCCACAATGCTGAATTTCTAAATAAAAGAGAAATTATGAAAGCTAGATTGAGTTCCGAGTTCAAATTGACGCATGCGGTACGATTGCTCGCAGAGTTACACTAGATCATTGCACGCGCAACGCCGGAAATGCGCGACGCTGATTGGTGCCAGCAAACACTGTTGTGTCATTGGGGTATCATGGCAGCGAGCATAGAACTTCCATACGTTGTGTACAACGTGCACATACGTGCTATAACGTGCAGATATTATTTAGGGCACACACGTGCATTAAATACATACTCAAACTTCAAGGTTCCACAGAATTTGCAGGGGTCAACCAATCAACACCAAAATCTAATCGATTCTTCCATGTCACTATCCAAACATTCCCTGAAAATTTGGTGCAAATCCGTTCACCCGTTCTCTAGTTATCTTGTACACAAACAAACAAAAAAAAAAAAAAAAAAAAAAAAAAAAACAGACAAACAAACAAACATAACGGAACCCTTTACATAACCCCCTGCCGATTTCATCGGCGTGGGTAATTACAAGCTTCAACCTATTAGCAAGCACTTTTGCAAAAATCTTATAATCATTATTAAGGAGCGAGACAGGACGCCAATTAGAAATATCCGCCAAGTCTCCCTTTTTAGGAATGAGTGTAATTATGCCCCTACGAAACGAATATGGAAGTCATCAGAAAGAAGAAGAAGAAGAAGAAGAAGAAGAAGAAGAAGAAGAAGAAGAAGAAGAAGAAGAAGAAGAAGAAGAAGAAGAAGAAGACAGAAGAAGAAGAAGAAGAAGAAGAGAAGAAAGAAGAAGAAGAAGAAGAAGAAGAAGAAGAAGAAGAAGAAGAAGAAGAAGAAGAAGAAGAAGAAGAAGAAGAAGAAGAAGAAGAAGAAGAAGGAGAAATTGCAACTGTACAATCTATTTGTAATACGAAGAAGGAAGAATTAATTACTTCCGGGGTGTTCATAATTATATTTAAAGATCCTTTAGAAAGGGGTGAATGTATATAGACAAACATTTTATCACGTAATATGAATAATAGCGTGCGTCATCAGATCACAGTTCACTGAGTTCAGACCCCCGATATTATTCATAATTATTATTTAGGCCAAAGAATCGTGCAGTAATTATCCGTGTGAATCCACCATGCATTGCAAAAGTCTAGACTACTTCACTACTGTACACGTCGAATCAAGGGAGGAGCCATCAAAATTACTCGTACGAAAGAGATCATCGCGGGTTCATCATAATTACATGGAATTAAGCAGATTGGGTGATTAAGACAAATTCACAGTGCTCTTGATCCTTCCATTGGCAGGTACGTCCACGAAAGTTTAGAAAGATTTCTATACTTTATTTCCATTTTGTTTAACTAAATTGTCATGTATTTATGTTCATATCCAAATCATGGTTCGACAAAATTGACTACAATCACATGGAAGGTTAGGAAGGTTGTGCATCGGTTTATATAAGAATCCGAAGGTTGCAGGATCGAGTCCAACCCGGAGCATTTCATTTTGTTTATTATTCAATGTAAATCTACCCTGTTAACATTTAGTTTTCTAATTATTAAAAATGTTTTTAATACACCATCACAGTCACATTTCGTTTTCAGCTTCATAATATGATAATCTTTCCTGACCAGACGGACAATTTTAATTCAATTTATCAGAGTGTTATTTGTCCCATATTATGCCACTCACATACTCTAACATTTGTTTGTAACCATCTGTATAACCATGACTGTATTGTATTGAATATACATATCATTTGTGTGAGTTTGAAATGTACTTGATGACCATGGTTAATTATAATCATTAAAGCACAGTAGACTATAGTAGCTGCGCTATATAAATGGTCACATTAGTACTATTATTTAGTTTGCTGCACTCGTTCCTTTCGAAAGGTCAGAAGAAGAAGAAGAAGAAGAAGAAGAAGAAGAAGAAGAAGAAGAAGAAGAAGAAGAAGAAGAAGAAGAAGAAGAAGAAGAAGAAGAAGAAGAAGAAGAAGAGAAGAAGAAGAAGAAAGAAGAAGAAGAAGAAGAAGAAGAAGAAGAAGAAGAAGAAGAAGAAGAAGAAGAAGAAGAAGAAGAAGAAGAAGAAGAAGAAGAAGAAGAAGAAGAAGAAGAAGAAGAAGAAGAAGAAGGAGGAGGAGGAGAAGGAGGAGGAGGAGAAGGAGAAGGAAGATAATTTGCAACTGTGCAATCGATTTGTAATACGAAGAATTTTAGAATACGAAGAAGTTGAGGACTCCGGGGTGTTCATAATTATATTTAAAGGGATCTAGTAACCTTTGTTGACATGTGCAAAAACTGGCGAATGTTTAATGAAATGTGTACATGTCTGTGATCTGAACGAAGGAGAAGAAGTTACTTATACTTCACCCTAGCATCCAAAATATACTTAGAATGGAACTAATAAAGCTAGTGCGGTTTTATGAATTATAGGTCCAGGCCTTTCAATGGGTGGTCCTATTTGGGCCATTTGGGGTATTACGCTGTCAGATCTTGGTACTGTATTTACCAAGTCTGATTTGATAGGTGTGGTTCTGTTATATGTGATTAATACTCAAAGAAATAAGGCAACAACATATGGAATATATAATTTAAGATATTCTTTTAATCCGAGCACCCAGCTCTAAATATCTATCAAATATCAATAAACCATCATTGGTTAAAGGGGTAGTACAGTTTTTGTAAGGCTGAACTTTAGTAACCAAACCTGGACAGTAACATTATAACTGATAGTTATAACTCCACCATGCTCGAAAGGTATACAAAATTACAAACGACTAAGTAAAAAGCCCGTTATCATTCAAAAAGAGCCATTAAAACACAAGAGGGCGCTTTCTGAAAATGCATTGGTTTCAACCATTTTTCATACAAAATAATGCATGTGATGTTTTATTGAAATAATGATTTAATAGAGAGATCATCAACAACTATTTAAAAAACGCTTTGAAATTTTTTGAAAAGTGCAAGCATTTTTTTTATTTTTAAAAAAAATCATCTAATTATTTGGGCCCCAAATAATTATAGATCAGATATATTTATTGATATTTCAGCCTGGGTCGATTTTGACCAAATAAAGTTTGTTCTGCCATTAAAATTGCATGTTCTCTCAAATTCGACACTCAGTTTTTCATTACCCGCACAAAAAATTGTGATGTGCAGCGCCCTCTCTACCAAAACTAAACTACCCCTTTAAAGGGTTAACATACACTGAATGTACAAATAGGCTTTATCCACATGAATTCACATACTGAGCAGTATAGACAATGTATAATCATCTTGGTTTTCAAATGATCACGATTATTGATCCAATCTATTCTGGAAATAATTGGTCAATCCAAACAAAAGCATAAAACAAAGTAATTTAATTACAGCATAATCGTTCACAAACTAGAGCAAACAAAACAATAATAAGTAATCGTATCAAATTAACGAACTGAACAAAACATAACTATCATGGCGCCATTAATCACAAAATAATAATCAGAGATAGTTCAGTTATCATTATTATTTCTATTATGGGGATAAATTAATGGGTGGATAGCACCTTAAAGTTCAGTTGTTGCCATAGGCGCCGGAAGTGGGGGGGGGGGGGGGGCCAGGGGGGCGGCCCCGCACCCCCATCCCCCCCCCCCCAATCCAAAAAGTGGGGGGGGGGGGGGGGAAACGCCGTTCTCCCCCCCCCCCCCCAAAAAAAAAAAAAAAAAAGCCCCCCCCGAAAATAAATAAATAAATAAATGTATAAGCTAAGACTTGTGAATTCTAACGTTCAACAACTAATTTTTACATCCATTGTAAGTAATTTCGCTGCGCGCTTCGCGCGCGAACAGATCATCTCAGTATTTGTAACTTGCGTAGGGTCTGGGGTGAGTACTTTTTCTTTATTGGGCTACGTAGTTACTGCTCTGGCTGCTTGTGTGACGTGCACCAAATTGCACAATTTCAAGTATATAAATGCAAAATCCCCCCTCCCAAACCCTCCCCTCTGGCTCAGCCCCAGCCATTCTTGACTGTAGGCAATGTTGTTGGATCATACACAATGTGGCATATTTCTTAGTGTGTCAATTATTTGTTTTCTTCGTGAAAAATATATTTAAAATTTCTGGTCGATCAAATCATAACACGCTTTCCCAGATACAGTTAATCTTAAGCCCGAATTTTCTAATCTAGGTATGCACCAGATTGCACCATTTTAAGTATATAAATGCAAAGTCTTCCCGTGGGAGGGGGATACCCCCCTCCCAAACCCTCCCCCTCTGGCTCTGCCCCAGCCCTCGGTCGCTTCGCTCCCTCGGGACTCATTATTGGCTGTAGACAATGTTGTTGGATCATACGTAATGTGGCATATTAGTGTGTCAATTATTTGTTTTCTTCGTGAAAAATATATTTTAACTTTCTGGTCGATCAAATCATAACACGCTTTCCCAGATACAGTTAATCTTAAGCCCAAATTTCCTATCTAGGTATGCACCAGATTGCACAATTTCAAATCCAAAAATGCAAAAGCTCTCTACCGTGGGAGGGGGGATACCCCCCTCCCACACCCCCCCCCCCCCCGCTCAGTCACTTGGCTCCCTCACAATGTCTCACTCTCACCTCTGGCAACCCCTGTGAGTGTGGTTGGGCATGAGCCCCTACACAACAAATCGTGAGCCCCTTAGGTCTTTGCCCCCCAATCCAAAACTGCTTCCGGCGCGCCTGATTAGATGCGCTCAGCGGTGTACGTCTATGACAATTAGAGTATCGGGGATCCTGTGATTGCCTGCAGATGACGTCACAACTATGACGTCATTTTTCTTCGCCCGAACTCAATTTTTTTGGGGGGCACTTTCAAAGTAAATTTTCAGGTCCTCATATCATTTATAAATAATTTTCCAAGTGCAAAACAGTTGTTTTATTCGAAATCTACATGTAAGTGGCTTTCTGAAGGGCTAAAATGCCATTTTCAGCTGATTTTCTTGACACCATACCTTTAATGTGATTTTCTCCCAAATGTGATGATTCCGCTCAAATATGACGTCCTTTTAATTGTACCGGACGATAATGTGTGACAAATTTATAAAATTGATTGAAAGTGTTACTTAAAATGGACAAGAAAACCTATATATAGGTCTTCCCATCCATTTTCAAACAATCGACATTCAATTTCATTAATTGCTTAATTCAATTTCGTTCGAGAAGTCCGTAACGTGCAATTGCTACATTTTATTTACAGTAGTCATTTATCAGTTATTTGGTCAATGACCATTCAACTTTAAAATTTGGTCATTCTATTTTGTCACAATATAAAATAAATATATAAGCTACTATAGTTCAAATCGTTTTCAGATCTGATATTTCTGCTTGCTATCATGTGTAATTTATTTTAAGCCTGTAAATGAGACACAAATATTGCGTGCAGTACTATGACATTCAAACAATCGATCGAGGTCGAAATAACAAGCCGCGTTATTTACTTTCGAGTAAGGTTGGATTGATAGCTTCCTGTACCCTACGTGCATGGCGTACATTTTTTTTCTTTTCCGGCGGAGGCTGTTTGCCACATACATCCTTCTTGTCTTTGAAAGCGAGCTAAATGTGGCCGAAATTAGCTGATTTCTCCCAAATGTGATGATTCCGCTCAAATATGAGGTCCCTTTTCTCTTCGAATATCACTGTTTCCATAGTACCTTATAATGTACATTCATATATAATTCCAATTTTAATAACTACAATTTATATATATTTTTAATGAAATACCAGTACACAAGAAGGCCCTCATGCCCTTGAGACTCAAGTACCCGTGGCAGCACGATGTCTGAAAGAAAAAAATTCGAAAGAGGTTTGAACCATGAACCTATTGGTTGAACTAACTCTTTGTTTGCAAACGATTAAGTTACATCCCACATTATTTACTCTCGAGTACAGGTGCAGACGGTTGCGTGACTACATTGTACGCACCGAGGTCTTCCCACCTCTCTGCTGTACGTGTGCCATAAATATTGTCACCCCCCTTTGATAATTACCCACGCCGATGAAATCGGCAGGGGGTTATGTAAAGGGTTCCGTATGTTTGTTTGTTTGTTTGTTTGTTTGTTTGTTTTTTTTTTTTTTTTTTGTTGTTTGTGTACAAGATAACTAGAGAACGGGTGAACGGATTTGCACCAAATTTTCAGGGAATGTTTGGATAGTGACATGGAAGAATCGATTAGATTTTGGTGATGATTGGTTGACCCCTGCAAATTCTGTGGAACCTTGAAGTTTGAGTATGTATTTATTTAGGCATCGTCATTCGGCGTTACATGGCGTGCGCGCATGGGCCATATTTTTGTACACGTAGTTTGCGCGATGTTTGGCTGTGGGCAATGCAACTTCGCTATTGCAAGGGTGGAGGGATATACTATTTTTCCAAATGTAATGCGGTCAAACAGCTGATTGAACCACGTAATATGCATGTGAAGTATACACAAGAGATGCTTGCGATGATTATAGATCCGGTTCGTGTTTTGAATCGAGAAACTCGACCAATTTCAACCTCCGTAAGTCATTTTTTTGCCGCATTTTCGCAGTGAACTTTGTTGAAATCTCAAATTTTCGAGCAATCGGAAGTAGGGTGCACTTTGGAAACTTACATTTTTGGATGATTCAGGTGTTTTTACGATATATTTGTCAATAATTTTGTACACTGCCTCGCCATGGGGCTGCCGCGCCCGCAAGCAAGCGGCCTACACCCTGGCCTAGGCATTTTCACCAAATCGTGCCTAAAACGCGCTGGTTAGCCTGCGGTAAGCAAAACAGGGTTGAGGCCGACGAAGGGGTAGAACAGGGCTAATGGGAGGCGTGGGTATGCTGACTTTGTCGGCCTTCTAGTTGTTACTGCCATAGGCGCCGGAAGTGGGGTGGCAGGGGGGGCGGCCGCCCCCCCCCCCCCCCAATCCAAAAAGTGCGGGGGGGGGGGGGGGGGGGCAAAGCGCAATTTTGCCCCCCCCCCAAAAAAAAAAAAAGAGTGGGAAAGACAAAATCAAATGTATGAGCTGACGTTAAAAAACTAGTATATACATCCATTTTCAATTTTCGCTGCGCGCTTCGCGCACGAACAGTTTATCTCAGTTTGTTGTAAACATCTGATGAGAGCATAGACATTTTATTCTTTTTTTGTTTAACTCGGATGTATAAACTAGTTTTTGAACGTCAGCTCATACATTTGATTTTGTCTTTCCCACTCTTTTTTTTTTGGGGGGGGGGGGGGAGGGGGGGCTTTTTGGGGGGGGGCAAAATTGCGTTTTGCCCCCCCACTTTTTGGATTGGGGGGGAGGCCGCCCCCCCTGCCACCCCACTTCCGGCGCCTATGGCTTTGGACATGTCGAAAGCGGTCGTGAGTCTTTGGCGTTCTGCTCTTTTGTTTAGGGAGCCATTGTATGTCCATGCATGAGAGGATATTCTTTCACCTATGTGCGATAATCCTCCCATTCATTCGTCATTTAATCATCGTTCGGACAATGCTTCGCCTCCCACTGCCAAATTTATGAATGGGGATTATGGGGATTAGGAGCGGCGCGAGAGCGTTGCTATATGTGACGGGGGTATTAGCAACCGCTAGATCACCAATTCATGACTTGCCTGACATTGTTTAGAACCATCACTCATGGCAATGAATAGCTCTGACGTCACACTTCGGTACTCTATAGGAACCACTCTATTGTTGATGCTACACTGTCTGTATAGCAACATGGACTCCTTCAGCTCATCCCTCTTTGTTGCTATTGTGTGGGTTTTGGCCCTGATCTTTTGTGATACAGACTTGTATGTCAACTACAACCCGACTGTACAACTCTCCATTCCCCAGAATACAGCTCACGGCACCATTATGGGGAATCGTTCTGTATATGATCGGGACTTTCTCCATCATCTTAACCCAAGACGGAATAAATTATCTCAATTGTTTGATACAGCAGAAGTTGAGGAAATGGTCATCTTTCGGACTTTGCCCCGTACTGTTACCCATCGCAATCGCATCAAACAAGGACAAGGAAAGCGGCAAAGAAAACATCGCGGGAGAAGAGGTGGGAAAAGGAAGCAGACCCAGATTGGAGACATCACGATTCATTCACCTAGCACTCCTCAAAACGGTCCTCAAGTTAACCTAACAGGACTCGTGAACAACAACCAGCACCTTGCCAACACAAAGTGTGTGGTGCTTAATGCTCGTTCAGTATGCAACAAGAATGCTCTTCTTCAAACTTTCATCACCGATCAGTGACATCTTGGTGCTGACAGAAACGTGGTTAGCTGAAGGAGATAATGTTACCCCGCGCCAGCTGCTCCCGGATGGCTACAAATTCATGTCAGTACCAAGAAAAAGTCGTGGTGGTGGAATTGCAATCGTCACCAAGAGACACATAGAAACTGTGCTTCGACCCCTCCAGCAGTTTCGAAGCTTTGAATATGCCGAGTTCAAGCTCAGTATAGAAAATACTTCTGTGCTTCCAGTAGCGGTGTACAGACCTCCACCTTCTGCGCAGAATGGTTTTGCTAGACACATGTTCGTACCAGAGTTTACAGCATTGCTTGATGATCTTGCAATCAGGCAGGATAACTTCATCCTTGTGGGGGATTTTAATATCCACATGGATGTTATGACGAATCCAGAGACCAATCAGTTTGCAAACCTCTTGAATGACTGTAGCTTTATTCAACACATCAGTCACCCAACACATGGCTGGTCACATCATCGATCTCGTCATCACTAAATCCGACACTGGTGTCGGACAGTTTCAAGCTTGCGTATGTCACACCTCTACTGAAGAAAAACCCTCTTGATCCCGAGTCTCTCAACAGTATAGACTAGTCTCTCAACTTCCCTTCATCTCTAAGATTCTAGAGAGAATTGTCGCTGATCGTCTTTGTATGTACCTGAAAGACAATAACCTGTTCGAACATTTCAGTCAGCCTACAAGCCAGGTCATAGTGTGGAAACGGCCTTAGTCAGAGTTACCAGTGATATCCTGACATCCCTGGACAAAAAAACAGATGGTTTTGCTAGTCTTGTTGGATCTCTCAGCAGCATTCGACACAGTGGACCACGAGTTATTACTTTCCAGGATGTCCCGTCTTTTTGGCATATCTGGTGATGCGCTGGAATGGTTCCGCTCCTACCTAAGTGCAAGATCCCAATTTGTCGTCATAGCTGACTCATGGGTTGTGGCGTTCCTCAGTGGTCCGTCCTGGGACATATCCTGTTCACCATGTACACTTCACCTTTGGGAGACATTGCAGAGCGTCACGACATGAATTACCATCTCTATGCAGACGATACTCAACTCTATGTTGCCTTCAAGCCAAGCGTGTCAGACATTGTTGCATGCCAGAGACCGAGATGCAGATGCGGATGGACAGTAATTTCCTGAAACTGAACCATGATAAAACAGACATACTTCTTATTGGCTCAAGGCATCAACACTCCATCTTCGGTATGCAGAATGTTACCATCAATAATCATGAGCTGCCTATCTCAGATACCGTACGAGATCTCGGTGTAATTCTCGACAACAAGCTTAACATGAATGCTCACATCTCGGCTTTCTGCAAAATTGCGCACTATCATCTCAGAAACATTGCCAATAGAAGAAAATACTTATCCGACTCTGATGCTGCAAAGGTCATCCATGCTTAAGTAACATAACGGCTGGACTACTGCAATGCAGTTTTGGTGAGCCTACCAAATTCCTCCGTGTCCAGACTGCAGAGAGTTCTTCACAACGCCGCAAGAGTTCTGGCACGTGTGAAGAGGATTGATCACATTACTCCAATCCTAAAGCAGCACCACTGGCTTCCAGTCTAGAAAAGGATTGAATACAAAATCCTAGCACTTGTATTCAAGGCACTCCACAATATTGCACCCAAGTACCTACAAGATCTCCTCACCATGAAGTCATCCCATTACGCACTCTGCTTCTTCACCTATCCTTGAAGTCCCTAGAACCAGAACCGCCTATGGTGATCGTGCATTCGCGCATGTTGCCCCTGGCCTGGAATAAATTACCCATTAACATTCGTATGCTCAGTGCCTGGAAACTTTCCAGAGGCATCTGAAGGCTTTTTTATTTACCCAAAGTTATTAATAGAATTTCATTTGTAAGATACTTGCTAAATTTTTGTAGAGAGATAATACTATTGAATGTTCTTTGTTTTGTTTGTAGTGTAATATAGCGCCTTGAGTATTTTTTATTTTTTTTTATAGATAAGTGCGCTTTATAAATATTTATTTTATTATTATTATTATTTTTATCATTTGAAATATGCAGTTGGATGCACAAAGTTGAATACACCAAGAAAGCGGAGTTGCGAAACAGCACAAGGCAGTTTCAATCAAACAATAGCAAGCTGGAATCTTTAGTTGCACTGTGCATCTACGTGAGGGTAGCCACCATTCCTACATCACTGCATCATGCTTGGCGTAAGAGCTTTCCGTGGAGGATGCCGGGGACGTGAGCCCGTTCATCTTATAGCTCAGGTAGGAACTCAATAAATGATCTAATTTAGTTAAGAAATTATCATCTCTTAGCCAAGGTAGGAACTCAAGTAATGCTCTAGTTAAGAAATGTTCATCTCTTAGCTCAGGTATAGGAACTCAAGTAATGCTCTATATAGTTGAGAAATATAATTAGTTTCATAGGCCGGGTAGGAACTAAATTAATACTCTATTTGAGAAATGTTCATCTCTTAGCCAAGGTAGAAACTCAAGTAATGCTCTAGTTGAGAAATATTCATCTCATAGCCAGAACTTAATTAATCTTCTAATTTAGAAATATTCATCTCCTAGCCAAGTTAAGAACTCAAGTAATGCTCTAGTTGATAAATGTTCATCTCTTAGCCAAGGTAGGAACTCAAGTAATGCTCTAGTTGAGAAATATTCATCTCGTAGCCAGAAATCAATTAATCTTCTAATTTATAAATATTCATCTTATAGCTCAGGTAAGAACTCATTTAATGCTCTAGTTGAGAAATATTCAACTGTAAGTTAGGTAAGAACTCAATTAATCCTCTAGTTGAGAAATATTCATCTCTTAGCTCAGGTAAGAACTCAAGTAATGCTCTAGTTGAGAAATATTCATCTCTTAGCTCAGGTAAGAACTCAATTAATCCTCTAGTTGAGAAATATTCAACTGTAAGTTAGGTAAGAACTCAATTAATCCTCTAGTTGAGAAATATTCATATCTTAGCTCAGGTAAGAAT
This sequence comes from Echinarachnius parma, assembly GCA_037951105.1. Classification (NCBI taxonomy): domain Eukaryota; kingdom Metazoa; phylum Echinodermata; class Echinoidea; order Clypeasteroida; family Echinarachniidae; genus Echinarachnius; species Echinarachnius parma. The sequence goes on from JBAMJV010013367.1 coordinate 12,613, forward strand.
TCAATTAATCCTCTAGTTGAGAAATATTCATATCTTAGCTCAGGTAAGAATTCAATAAATGTTCTAGTTGAGAAATATTCATATCTTAGCGAAGGTAGGAACTCAAGTATATGCTCTAGTTGAGAAATATTCATATCTTAGCCTAGGTAAGAACTCAATTAATCCTCTAGTTGAGAAATATTCATATCTTAGCTCAGGTAAGAATTCAATTAATGTTCTAGTTGAGAAATATTCATATCTTAGCTCAGGTAAGAATTCAATTAATCCTCTAGTTGAGAAATATTCATATCTTAGCTCAGGTAAGAATTCAATTAATGTTGTAGTTAAGAAATATTCATATCTTAGCCAAGGTAAGAACTCAATTAATCATCTAGTTGAGAAATATTCATATCTTAGCTCAGGTAAGAATTAAATTAATGTTCTGACGCGGAAAGGGCGGGAGGGACAGCGGTCGACGTGCCGCCGGGGCCCAAGGGGCCACAGTTCTTCGGTTCACCCCCCGCTCTCGCGCCAACGAAAAGTTACAAGTACGAGAACAACGAGAAACAACAAGCACGAGTAGACACGGCGTAGAATTAGATTTAGAAGTTCATATCGGTTTATTCACGATGATAATTACTCGCCCTAGCCATACAGTGGCAGGGAATCAGGCGAATAATAAAAACATATTATATCAAGTCTTCTACAGGCTGGGCAGAGCCTTTTTAACTCGTGAGTCAGTCGGTCGACATTGTGTCAGCGGTACCAAACGGATCGAAAAGAACTAACAACTTCCAATTCCCCCGGCCCTTTTAAGCCGAAAACAGTTAAACCCACTCACTTGCCCCAGCAACGAGAATATTGCTGCGCCCCCCCAATTACAATAAACCCTCACTGAATTCTTAAGAACTATCTTGTATGAAAGCACCCTCCTCCACTATGGTGCGAAACGGCTCAATCCGCATTCACTCCCACGATATAACATGCACACACACGCACCCAACATACACTCCCACGCCCCAATCTGATACCCCCGTCACATTAGCTACGCTCTCGCGCCGACCTAGCGCCGCTCCTAATCCCCATTCATAAAATTGGAAGCGTGGGGAGGACGTGGGGAGAGCGTGTTGAGGTCGTGTGGAGAGCGGCGTTCATTGTTCGCTATTGTTTAGATCCTACACTTTTCTCGGCCGCTCTGGCGCCGCTCCCGCGGCGACCAAGTTAAATTAGCAAATTGGCAACGCAGTGGGCAATGAATGGGAAGATTATCTCACATGCGTCAATAGATATCCTTCCATGAATAGCTCGATGAACAAAAGAGCAGGACGTAGCTAGCTCGGCGTTCGCTTTGGACATGTTGAAAAACAAACTTGGGGCTTCGGCGTCCTACTCTTTGTTCAGGGGCTATTGTATGTCCATGCATGGGAGGATATCTTTTCACACAAGTGTCATAATCTTCTCATTCATTCCCAAGTTGAACAAAAGACATTCTTGCAGATCTATTCCAGCACTTCTGCTAGTGGACGCTATAGATTGCGAAGTTTGACACGTTTCAACTATAGGTAAAATGATATCACAATTTAAAATGGCATGTCCGGGCAAAAATAATGTACATTTGGGGGAAACTCAATTTCTGGCTAAAACGTGGCATGGCGGCATACAAATTATATGAGGCTCCAATGAATGGGGACATACGCACACCCTATGTATGCATTATGAACATATATTTCCCGCAAATATATTATTGTTTTGTCCAAAATCTACCACTACTACCACCACTACCACTACTACCACTACTATCACTACTACCACTACTACCACTACCACCACTACCACCACTGCCACCACCACCACTACCACTACCACTACCACTACCACTACCACTACTACCACTACTACCACTACTGCCACTACTGCCACTACTGCCACTACTGCCACTACTGCCACCACTGCCACCACTGCCACCACTGCCACCACCACTACCACTACCACTACCACTACTACCACTACTACCACTACTACCACTACTACTACTACCAATGATAGTCAACAATAATAACCCTCCCCATTCCCTCCACCCAACCTCGTGAAACGCACTGAGTGTGTTCAACTACATTATTTCGTACATGGTATTGGATCGCACAGAGCGTGTGCATGGAGATCGTGTTTCCCCTGCGCTTTGAAAAAAATGTTGGTTTTTTTATAAGTACGAGAACGCAGACAGAGCGTAGAGCAAATGACCTCGTCTCATTGTTATGGGCTATTGTTAAAGATACACCAAGCGTGCACAGTGAATAGCTCGGAAAGCGTGGCCAAAGCGTACGCAGAGCGTGTTCAGGTCGTGGCAAGAGCGGGAACGAGCTACCATTGTGTCATTAATCGCTCGATTTGTCGGCGTTTCCCCTGCGCTTTGGAAAAAATGTTGGTTTTTTTATAAGTACGAGAACGCAGACAGAGCGTGGCTATAGTGTGACGGCACACTAACCACGTGCGCGCCCACACACTCTCATTCAATCATCCATCCAATCAAAACATACTCGCATCAACACGTACCCGCCCACAACATTCCAACGTCGCCCGAGCGGGGGGAGGGTGATTATAAACAATGAAAGAACATCTCAAGAATTCAAGTTATTCCTAAACTATCAACCCAACGACCACAGCTGCCACTTGTTTTGACCGACTAGCCCCGTTCCGCTACAGTTCTAGTTGAGAAATATTCATATATTAGCCAAGGTAAGAACTCAATTAATCCTCTAGTTGAGAAATATTCATCTCCTAGCTCAGGTAAGAATTCAATTAATCCTCTAGTTGAGAAATATTCATATCTTAGCTCAGGTAAGAACTCAATGCTCTTGTTGATTAATTTTTTCTCTAAGATTAGGAAGGAACTCAACTAATGCATTTTAGGTTGAGAGATAATTCACCTCTAAGCTCATGTACTGGGTAACAACAATTAAAGTTCTCTCTAGGTTGGAACACTTATTTTAATATAAGCAGTACTTCCATCTTAAATATTGTGCGACGTTTTTACTATACCGTATTGGTATAAGAATTCGTCTGTCTACTAATGCTGCTGCCTGCTGTTCAATTTTGTGTTAGTTCATGTACTTTTGATTGCAATATAACAATAGTCAAACTATACAAATAGTGCATGGTTTGGAGTTGAATATACTAGATTATTACACATACAGGCTAGTTTTCCGATTCAAGAAATCATGTTTTTTGTTTCCGTCTCGGGTTCGTCAGTCATAGCGTTCATTATTGTTATGATATTACCATCGTAACGTGTATTATGTAGCTCTACAAAATTGTGTATTTGCGAGTGCAATATTATACAGATATTGACTGTCTAGAGAGGCAATATAACATTTGAGATCCTCGAGGGAAGTTATATTTTTGTCGAGGGACATTATATTTTTCCGAAGCGCGTAGCGCTGAGGAAGAATATAGTATTCCGAGTCAAAAATATAACTCCCCAAGGGAAATTAAATGTTATATGGTTCCCGAAGGAAAAAGTCAATATCTGTTATATTATGATGACCTATATAGATACAAATCAAGATAAATAGAAATTTGGTGTTGAAATGAAATTATGGACAAGGGAAAATCATGAAATTAAATCGAAATCCTTCCAGTAGAACAGACGTGTTATCGAAATGCTGCACAAAATGCTCCTTTATTCGACCTTCCTTTCAAATTTACTTTCGGATCGCGCAATCTCCGGAGAAAGCTTGACAACGCTGCGCGTGCCAGGATGCTAATACGCGCAAAATTGTTCATTGTCATACCTATTGTTACGTCATACCTCTGGATATAACGGCGTTATATTCAGAGGTATGACGTAATTTATGTCATGAATGAAAATCTAACGCTTCTCATCCTTGTAGCGATGGTCACGTGACAGCATTTTGACCATTCTCACATATCAGACCAGCCATATCTCATTCACTTGTGGAATCGGAATTCGAGGCAGCAAGAAACAAAATCGTCACCATTCAGTGGAATAACGATTATAGAATACAAAAAGAACCAATATGCGTTGTCCCATTCGCCCTCTATATCGCCAGATGCTGCACCGTGTGGTGTCTGGACGAGTGAATATATCATCAAGTGGCAAAGCTCATCTCTCCTGGTCTGCCACCCCTGAGCCAGGTCGATGTCATGCGGACGCCGAACCTGTGGACGAGGACATCTCCTTGGGCCCGTCTCGTCTGGAGCAGCGAGCGGCTCAGGCCAAGCCGTCCAAGCTGCGCAGCCCAGTGTGGTCGCACAACGAATGGGATCCCCTGCAAGAGGTCATCGTTGGGCGCGTTGAGGGCGCTACCGTCCCGCCATTCTCTGCAGAGGTCAAGGTATTTATTACCACTTTAATCGTAAATATCTTTATAACAAAAGGGAAAATCGGAAAACTGACACCTGTTCCATTCTTCTATTGGCAATACAAATAAAACAAGGTATTATAGAACTATTTGACTTCTAAGTAATTTTGTATTTTTTGTATTCTTACAATGTTACTAGATCCCTTCAATATATATAAGTTTTAAGAGGGAAGAAATAAGTGGTTCATTTTCCACCCAAACTGCATTCATTATTGAACATCCAGACAAAATGTGTTAGGTAACTGCGAAAATTACAAGCAAAATTATGGCGCTGGAGCAAATTGTAAAATCTCATGTCTCTAACTTGTTAGAATGATATGCAGTTTGGTATGACAATATACGCAGGAAAACGTTATTGAAGACATGTTTGTAGGTCTCGTTTATGGGGCACTCAAAACATGGAAATGTTATTCAATCGCTTTTTGGTACCTTAAATACCAGAAAAGATTGTAATAAATAATCAGTAATCATCTTAAAGGGATAGTTGAGTATTGGTCAAACTTAACTTTAGTACCCAAAACCTGCACCATTACGTTACAAACTAATAGTTATAACTCCACCATGCTCAAAAAGTATACACAATTACAAACGACTAAGTAAAACCCCTGTTATCATTCAAAAAGAGCCGTTACAACTCAAGCGGGCGATCTCTAAAAAACTCATTGGTTTTAGCCATTTTTCATACAAAATTGTGCATTTAATGTTTTGTCAAAATAATGATTCAATAGAGATATCATCAACAACTTTTTAAAAACCTATTTAGATTTTGTTCAAAGTAGTATATAAGCATTTTTTCACATTTTTCTGAAAAGTCAAAATGTTCCCTGGAGGAGAACTTTTGAATAAAAATACGTTTATGGATATTTCAGCCGTTTCTGAACCGATTTTGATCAAATAAAGTTTACTCTGTCATTAAAATTGTATGTTCTTTCAAATTTGACAGTCAGTTTTTCATAAATCTCACAAAAAATATTTTGTGAAGTGCCCTCTTTACCAGAACTCAACTATCCCTTTAAACACTGTAGTTTTCATACATGGTATCAGTTTATCCTGTTATAGGAGACAACCAATACAAACAAATTTAGTAAAAGAAAGATATAATTATAGGGACATTATTCATGGATTAAAGTGGATTTTTTCTTTCTTTCTATTTTTCCTCTTTTCCCATGGAATTGCTCAACCTTGAAATTGTGTGTTTTAGCCGTAGCTCATATGGAATCATCCTTTTGTTTTATGAAACGATTTTACTCTGACTTTTGTTTTCTGTATGGTGTTCTGAACACCATCATGTTTATGCAATCATATGCGGAGACGACATTGATTAACAATAAATTAGAACAATGCAAATTCAGGCATCCATGATGCCTGCATGGATGGATTAAATGATGTGCAATTAGTAGCGAAATACAAAATGAAGCGTTCAAAATTGCATGTGCTAATTTCACACACTTTTATACTAACTTTTTAAATTTTTACGAAGAAAAATGCATTTGGAAGAAAATCTACTAAATCCCTAATGGAAACGCTCTCCCATAATTAACCAGAACGCTGTACATTACACAAAATGTGCATGACGTCATTGCAGGCGGTACAAATAAATGCAACTTCTACCTGCAATGACGTCATTTATCCACTCCTCTGCGAATGTAAGCCCTTTTAAAGGAACTACAGCGTCTATATGACCTAATTTTCACAATTAGGCTCTCTATACGTAATTTTTCCTCAAGAAAAAACAATTTGGCAGTCAATTCCCATTAAATCAATCAATTTTGGGGTAATTATTTGTAAATATCTAATTGTCCTGGGAACGCCCCTTTTAAATCGCCAAAATGTGACGTGATCTAAAGAACGGACTAATGAACTAAATTATGTAGATGACGTAAGCCAATGAATTGTCAATCACATGTCAATCACGCTGCCGATTCTGGACCCTAAATGTGGGTGGGGCGTAAACTGGCTGCTAAGTGAGATTTGGCATCACAAAATTAGTCTAAAATCACTTCTGTGTTTATTTTCATGGAGTTTTTTTCGGCAGACCTATTTTACAAGTCATCAACTATGGAATAAGTGCCAAAGTACGTTGTATTCTTTAGTTCCTTTGAGAGGCGTGTAAGTCACGAAAGGCTCATAAACTGGTGGAAACATGTCATTCTGCTATTTTACTCTTTTTTTTAATGCAAGCTCATGCTGGAAAATTGACCAACAAATATTTGTGAATGTAATTTCATTTTCCTTTCTAGGCCAACACGTATCATCAGCACTGGCAGTTCTTCATGCAGAATGGGGGAAAGGCATTCCCGTCCCAACATTTACAACTAGCAGAGAAGGAGATAGAAGAATTCGTTCGCGTTCTCCAGGCAGAAGGCATCGTGGTACGGCGGCCTGAAATATGTGACTTTCAACAGGAATACAAGACGCCCGATTTTAGGTCATCTGGTAAGAATTTGAGCTTGGTCGAGCTATACAATATTTTTACTTGTATTGTCCTTCCTCCTTATTTTAATTATAATATACATATGTTTTCCCTGGTATAAACTTAACCCTAGATACATCTTGTCTTAAAATCGTTTGTATAAGTGGGATGTTCAATAATGTGGCACTATACCAGATCACCGGGTTCCAAGTTCGAAGCCCATAGCTGCTCTCTACCCAGGAGTATAAGTGGGATGTTCAATAATGTGGCACTATACCAGATCACCGGGTCCCAAGTTCGAAGCCCATAGCTGCTCTCTACCCAGGAGTATAAGTGGGAATTTTGCCGGGTGTTAATCAACCTATAGCTTGAACAAGACGGCTCTCCATATGGCTCAAGTGTGTGGGATTGAAATGTAAATGACAAAAGGTAATATTGCCTCTCTTAATAACGATTGAAGGCAGTGTTATTGCCATGATTCCCATGAATATCTGTCAGACGGGCTTCTGAAATAGGTATGCAAATGCAAATTGTTATTGATTGCCTTGTTAACATTTGTAATCAATCAATCCGACAATCAATCAATCAATCAATCAATCAATCAATCAATCAATCAATCAATCAATCAATCAATCAATCAATCAATCAATCAATCAATCAATCAATCAATCAATCAATCAATCAATCTGCCAGGTCTCTACGCCGCGATGCCCCGGGATGTGCTGCTGGTGTTGGGTGATGAGATCATCGAGTGTCCTATGGCGTGGAGATCGCGCTTCTTTGAGTACCGTGCCTACCGACCGCTTCTACGGGAATACTTCAAGCAAGGCGCCAAATGGACAGCCCCTCCAAAACCACTCATGAATGACCAACTGTACGATCAGGTACATACTCAGTATTTCCTTTGTGTTTGATTTTTTTCTCAACCTGATTATACCGTAATTTTTTTCATACTAATTGCCGCAAACCTACATGTTCCCCATTTTGTTGTTAACACAAATACTATAACGTGACCGAATTTGATAAACATTTTCAAGGTTTTCTACCTCTACAACGCATTATTTGAGTCACTATATTATTTACCGTTTATTGTCTCCATGGCATGTGTTGGAGTTTTAATAAGAACATCCATCAACAACCTACACTCATACACACTCAAGAACATTACTCGAATCTATTGGTATTTGTACCACGAGGTTTAACAGTGATAAAGTGTGTTATAATAAAAGGTATAGTTTGATAGAACTTTGTAAAACATTTATCAACTACATCATGAATGGGCGAGTAGAGGATGATTGAGAGAAAGGTCTTAAAACCAATACCTGAATACAGCACCAGGATGTGACTCGATTAATAACGAGTTGTTGAAGTACAGTCCTAATGCTCTACAATCTTGTATCATTAAGCTATTTAATGTAATCCAAACGAATACAACAAGGTATGAGGGAACCGCTAGATTTCCAATTGGACTTTGAAGATTTGGACAATGTTACTAAGTCCCTTTAAGTTTTTCACCCAAACTGCATTCCTTATTGTACAGTCGGCAAAAACGTATCGGTAACCGACGTTACGCAGAAAAGACATTCCAAATGATGATGTTGATTCAAAGTGTAATGTCTCATGTCCCTGAATTGTTAGAATGACATGTTTGATATGACATTATACGTACTACTAGTTTCCCAAGAACAGATGTGCAAAATAAGAAGTAATTTCAACAATATAATGTTATGCTGTGAAAACTTTACTAAAGAGTGAAGACATGTCGGTAACTGACGTTACGCTTACTTGTGCCATAGGCTTAACACATGGAAATTCATGATTGAGAATAAGTTGGTAATATCTTATGTCTTTGACTTGTGAGACTTATTTGTTTTGGTATATGGAATTATAACTTGTTTCATCAAAAATACATAGACAACTGAAGAGAAATGATAATCATTGATTTGTTATATTGGATGTTTTCTTATACTATGTATGAGGTCTTTCGAGAATAACTAAACTAAGCTACACTTAACGCAACACTGTGCAGGATTACCCGATGGATAATGCCGAAGACCGAGGTCGACTAGCGGCTCAAGGTCGGTTTGTGACCACGGAGTACGAGCCGTGTTTCGATGCTGCAGACTTCATGAGGGCAGGACGAGACATCTTTGTCCAGAGAAGCCAGGTGCGTTTCATATTCCAATGAAGCCAAATACATACTGTGTAATCATCATAAAAAAAAGGGTAGATATTAAATTTATGAGCGAATAATGACTGCGGTATTTTTAGGATCATTTATCTCGACTAATTTTGAAAACTGACAAAATGTCGTTGCAAGGTCGTACAAGATATTGTAAATAATTGTGTACTGTCAAGATGTAAGCACAATTTAAGTAGGTTTTGATGATTTTGACAATGTTACTAGATTCCCTTATTTGATGTTTTCTTTAGTATTTCATAAACATTAAATCTTAATTCTGGTTAGTTTAGAGTTGAATAATAAATAATAACCATATTTCTGAATTAATTTGTTTGAATGAAAATAAACAAAGACAATTGGGTTTTGGCCAGACTTGGATTTACGACCTCCGGATTGATAGAATCTACTTTCTGTTCATGCTCGGCTACTCACAGTGTCGTATAGCGTGGTCGGTCGGACTGATTTGGGACACACCTAATATTTGTCTCTATTTTTCCCCAAAAAATTCATCTTGTTGAAGAAACCCCCCCCCCCCCCCCCCCCTAGGTTTTGTCAAATTATTATGGGACGCGTGGTTCTGCGCCATCGCTTTTGCTGTCAGTTCGAACTGTTGCTTATTTTCAAAGGGCTATAATTTTCTTGACCGATTTTACACGGTTATTCCTCATGTATTTTGTACTCTGGCAATTCTTTTGCTGATATTCACACCATCAATTAAGAATGTCATCATACATGTCTGAATAGTTATAATGAATTTACTAAAACATAATTCATTTGTCTTTCGCAGGTGACCAATACCTTTGGTATCGAGTGGATGCGGCGTCATCTCGGCGACCGCTACCGCGTGCACGTGCTCTCATTCGATGACCCCAACCCCATGCACATTGACGCGACCTTCAACATCATTGGGCCAGGGCTGGTGCTGTCCAACCCTGATAGGCCGTGCCATCAACTAGACATGTTCATGAAGGCTGGCTGGACCATCGTCAAACCACCAACACCAGTCATGCCAGACAGTGAGTAGCCATGATTAAGTGGATTTAAAGAAACGAGAAGTACGTGTACAACCTTATCAGGACATAATAATAATAATCTCGATTTATATAGCGCCTAATATGATTGATAATCATATCTAAGCGCTTTACAATGATAATATTACCCCCGGTCATAGGGTACAATGCAAACCAGCACACATTGTGTGCACCATCTCCACTCCCTGGGGAGCATTCCTTCCAAGCGCTCATGGGCTCAAGAAGATCGTTCACATAAAGGCTTTCACCTCCTACCGGGTCCCCATTTATACACCTGGGTAGAGAGCAGCAATGAACAAATATAGTATCACTTTTGTGTTTGATAACATTACATTTAAAGTTTGAGTGTGTTTTGGTAAGAAGATTGTTGTAACGTGGAAAAAAAAGGAAAGAAAGAATGAACATTAATTTATTGCACCTAGCATTTTATGTCAATACAATTAAAATGTATTGTTGATAGTTAAAAAGTTAATCATCACACTTGATGAATAGGTAATAGACATATATTTATAATGTAATCTTCTTGCAAATCTTATCTTAGGCCATCCCCTGTGGATGTCTTCGAAGTGGTTGTCGATGAACGTGTTGATGCTGGATCCGAAGCGCGTGGTGGTGGACCGAGACGAAGTGCCGACCATCAAGATGTTCGAATCGTTGGGCATCGAGTGTGTCAAGGTGTCGCTCCGCTTCGCTAACTCTTTGGGAGGGGGCTTCCACTGCTGGACCTGCGATGTGCGCCGTGAAGGAGAGCTGGAGTCATACTTTGATTAAACATACTTTCCATACACTTCCATCACTCTTTAACTCTTAACGGTCTAGCAATGGTATATTGGTAACGATAAAAGTGTATACATGAACAATTGTATGACCTGCCATGCAAACTGGAATAATAAGACTACTTAAATCATTTAAATGTTGCATATTCGTAATGTGACCGCCATCTTCGACTTTACGCTAATTAATTTGCTTCCGTAAGAGAGTTGATACAAAGTTGATAGCTCTCTGTGATGTTGCGTCAAGATGTTATGTACATGAACTGAAATTATTTTAAATCATTAATTGAAATATCATTTTAAGTTTACCTTAAAATTGAATGAAAGAGTCTTAAGTCTGAATTGAAGTATATAAGAGAAACATATTTTAGTAAACATTCTCGCATGATCTAGCCTTATATCAAAATAGATGAGAACACCAAGCAGTGCGTTGTCATACTTCAAACTCGTACAATTATGTAATTTATGGCAAAGCATGTCGTCGGGGGCCTCCAAATATATAATGCAAATCTGTGAAATACCTCACACGCACTATTTTATTGGAATAAAAAAAGAACTCCCAATTTGTTTAGAATAAACGTATGTAAGACTATTTTTTTAATGAAAGAATAATAATAATTCCAATTTACAGGATTTGACGATGAAAATCTTGTGGGTAATTCAAATACGAACTATATTGATTTAGTCCGCGGATTTGTTTAAAATGACTGTTACATAAGGGGAGTACAATTTGTAAGACTCTTTATCCATGCTCGTATGATTAAATAAATATTTCCCAGTGTCGGCACAGTAAACACTCAGTTACCGTATTTCCCAGTGTTGGCACAGCAACGCTCGGCACGGTAACACGTGTCGGCACAGTAACGCTCGGTTACCGTATTTTCCAGTGTCGCCAGAGTAACACTCGGTTACCGTATTTCCAAGTGTCGGCACAGTAGCACTCGGTTACCGTATTTTCCAGTGTCGCCATAGTAACACTCGGTTACCGTATTTCCCAGTGTCGGAACAGTAAAACTCGGTTCCCGTATTTATTGTATCCAGTATCTCTCCATTTAGCTCTAAAGGGTTTTCTGTATTATTAGTCAGATTTTGCGAATTCATATATTCTGTAATATTCTCTGCTATGTTGATTATCTTCCTCAAACTCACATGATGTTGTCATTTTCATTCTTGTAAAGCTCCTGGATAACTAACCAAGTATGTGTACATTGGATTAAAGACACTTCTTACTGTATCCGTACTAGCGTCGAAGTGTTCTTACTTGACACCGATATTTTACCTTCATTGTATGTTTATCTGTTTTTAAACTCTTGCCCTAATAGTATGTTCTCCTTTTGTTTTTGTTTTTTTAACCTGACAATCAAAACAGGTCTTCACAACGTAAATGACTAAACTCATACAATCTGGATAAAATTGTCTCAAATTGACATATTTTGCCCTGAATATGTCATTAATTTGTCAGAATATGGCATGATTTTGCACGAATATTCCACACTTTTACAAAATTAGAGGTGCCTTTGGTTCGAAAATGTAACATTTTCGATGGGATGCAGCCAATACCCCCCCCCCCCCCCCCCCCCCATTTTTACCGTAATGCGAAAGACCTCTCCCCTGCATAATTGTAATAACAGCAAACACAACCATACCACACAAAAATCACACACACGTGATACAAATTATTTCAAAAGCATACGCACATACACTACGTGCATCATGTATTCTGTTAATCAAACTAGTGAATACAGACATGTGCGTTCATGTCAAAGTGATCTATTCAAGAATATACATATTCTACATTTAATGAAATGTGATGAATCAATTCCAAATCCCTCATAAATTACTGACTAGTGAACATCGCGAATAACTTTTAGAAAGGCTTTTAAAGGGAAACCAAACGCTGGCATGTTTGCTCACTTAAAGTGCATAATTCATGTAATCCTGTTACTAGTACTTCTAGTCGTATAATTCCTCTTGGGTATCACTAATACTGGAAATAATCAATGTTTATGAGACCACTAACATCTGTTTTTACTGACCACTGGAGACTATCATGTTTTCCAACAATACTGCATGAAAGGTCATATGAGCGTGCACTAACAAAAGCGAGTTACGTAACCACCGACATAGCAGCAGACTGAACAACACTGGTTGTTGGTACAAACTCAGATGAAATTTCATGCGGTACGGTTGGAAAACATGGCAGCCTGCAGTCGTCAGTCCAAACAATTGACAGTGGTCTCAAAAACTTTGATTATTTTTGTACTATTAGTGATACTCAATATAATATAGGCCCCGTTGCAGAAAGAGATACAATTGATTGTAAGTTACAATTAGTTGTAAGTCAGATCATGTGACTAAATGCGCAAATCTGATTGGTTGAAACTTGTGAAATGTGCACATTTTCTGATTTAAAAACTAATTGTAACTTACAATCGATTGTAACTTTTTCTGCAACGGGGCCTATAGAAGTAACATGAGTTATGCATTCATCAGTATTGTAACAGTGAGCAAACATGTTTGGTTCCCCTAAGGGACTTAGTAACATTGTCCAAATCCTAAAAATCCATTTGGACTTCTAGTAGTTCCCTCATACCTTGTTTTAATCATATTAACAATAAAAGCATGGGACAGGTTTCGGTTTTTCAAATTTCCATTTCGTTCAAAAGATATTTATGATTGACGTGTTTGGATATAAAATTATCTATACGGGACCTTTTCAGCCGTGTACAAAGTAAGTGCAATGAGTAAGTGAATATCACTTTGCATTTTCGCTCATTTCTCGGCCAAATTATATTATCCAATTAACTTGAAATGTTCACACATTACTTTCTAGACATATCAGATCACACCAATACACATTTTTATTAACCACGCATTACTTTTTGCACTTGTCAACAAAGATACTAGATCCTTTTAACTGTTTCCGATGCTAACAAAAATAACCCTATTGATAAAAGGTATAAATCATTCCATGTTGCTGGGATAGTACATAAAAGTAACTGGCAAAAGTCAGTAGGTCGCCTCATCAAATAGCATTTCAAGTGGGTAACCTGTCGGGGGTAGTTTCACTATACCAGGGGGTGATTCACAAAGATACTAAGTTGAACTTAAATTGGACTTTGGAAAGCCAAAAGTACCTATGAATCATTTATACGTTATGTTTTTAACTACAACATAAAATCGGGTTAGAAAACATAAATATGGTCTGATATTTAGTTGTACAATGTAGTATGTTGTTGATGTAAATGTCTTAAACGTCTAAACTGTGTGATTGTTTGTTCTTGAGTATTTATTATTCCAAGGCTACAAATGGCCTACCACAAGTTTAAGTCCAACTTTCAATGTTTGTGGAACGCCCCCTGTGACGAAAATACTGCTATGGAAATGAGTCACGTTTACAATATAGATTGTCTAATCTAATCGTATAATGATTTAGATATTTCACCATTGTTAAAGGGAAAACTTCTTTAAAGCCAACTAACATTTGGGGAAATTTCCCACACAAACAAAAAAGAAAAATACTCTTTTATCACCAACCATGTGAAATAATATATCATTACTTATCTGTTAATGTAAAGAGATGGGCAAAAAATACGTTAAAATTTAGTGTTTGAGCAATAAAATGTTCGGAATAAAAACAATCTATGCACAGATTCAATTTAACTGCATTGCTCGATGCGTGCAATAACTATGGCAAATGCTGCCACGTAGCTCCTCATGGGAACGAGCGTATAGATGTGGCTGGCGTGGACGGGCCAAACTGGCGGTGAATTTAGGCCTAATGCCAGAAGCATGCATTTACGTTTCAACTGATATTTCTGCATTTAACGATACTAAGGTTCGGATTTTTCCACACAAGCCCCTATTTATACATTTTTAACAATACTAACCAATAAGTTTGGCCAATAAAGATGATTTCGGTAACTTCCCAAATACTGTTATTTGGCTTTAACAAATAACGCATGAATCTGACCTGCCCAACAGATGGGACCTTATATCTTGTTAATGATAATCATCAGTGAAACTTGGATCTCTTCATGGGCGTTGAGTTAATCCATTGTTCCTGATTCTTTCTATAGCAGAACTTTCTTTAGACTCTGAGGGGCTAACGGGGGCTAACACGCTGTAGGCCTGTGACACCTATACCATAGGTCATGTTGTGATCAGGAATTGTCCCCTATTGGAAACATCTCTCAGCACCATGTCATTTATAAATGTATTATTTTGTACATGTATACACATAATAGTGTCCATAACAATGACGGAGCATCGGCCAGTGGCTCTGGTCCGATATACAGGTAGCCTATATCTCCGGGCCACAGGTCCAGACTAGGGCTTCAGTCCGGGCTCTGTAGCTCCAGCCACGCTGCAATGGGTCGATTGGGATTGTTCATGATGTCGACCCAATGTTCTAACTCCTCACAGCTAGAGGACCAGCCTAGCTCCACCTAATCATGGAAACACAGACAAAAGAAGCAACAAACGAAATAATGCATTAAATTACAATACACAGAACACTAAAAAATTAAAGGGATAGTTGAGTATTGGTCAGACTTAACTTTAGTAACCAAAACCTGCACCATTACGGTACAAACTAATAGTTATAACTCCACCATGCTCGAAAATTATAGTTACACAATTACAAACGACAAAGTAAAACCCCTGTTATCATTCAAAAAGAGCCGTTAAAACTCAAGAGTCAATTATAACTCTAGAGAACGCTAGCGCGAAGCGCTAGCGTTCTAGATCCTCCTGATATGGGACTGAAAATGAATATTGTTTGTGCACGCTAATTGTGCTTAAAATTATACATATGATACGGTACTTACCACCGATTCATTCTCCAATATGTGATCCAACCATCGGGTGGATTAAAATTATGATTTTTCCCCCCATTCCGCTAAAAATCATGATCGTGATGGCCGCCGATGCGAACGGCGCTATATCAGTCGCGCTAACACACGGAGAGAAGTCGAGGAGGCGCATAAATCACTGATTTTTAGCGGAATGGAGGGAAAAATCATAATTTTAATCCACCCGATAGTTGGATCACATATTGGAGAGTGAATCGGTGGTAAGTACCGTATCATATGTATAGTTTTAAGCACAACTAGCGTGCACAAACAATATTAATTTTCAGTCCCGTATTAGGAGGACCTATAGAACGCTAGCGCTTCGCGCTAGCGTTCTCTTGAGTTAGTGTCAAAAGTGATAGCCGGACGTCAATCACTTTTATATAATATTTTGAAAGCAAATTTCACAACAATTAGAGCATTTGAATGGGAATTATTATTATTTCCCATGTTTTTTTCGATGATCTTTCATATGGAATTGAAATCAACCAAATCCGTTACAATTAATTTTTGGGGGGCACTTCGGAAAATACCAATCCTCAAGCCTCCCTTTAATGCTTTACTGCTAAACAATTAAATTGGATGTGTTCTAGTCTTGATAACAGACAGCCGAGAGCCCGATAGTTTAGTGGGGTTTCATCTGCTGCTTGATGACATGTATGAACAGTTGATTTGGGTAAACATGGTGGCCTTTATCATGTTTATACGCAAATGAATGACAATAAAAAAAATGTAACTTTGTAATTAACTTGGGCGTTTGTATGTCTACATAATTGTGTTTATACAGCTAGGCCTAGGTGTGTATAATAATAGTGTATATGAGTTCGTGATCGTTACATTTTATGGCTATTAAGGGGGATATGTAAAACACCTGATAACGTCCACCACTCTACTATGACAACCACGTGACCTTTGACAACGCCCCGGTGTTAGACGCAGGGGCGAAGCTACGGGAGGGGTGTTGGGGGGGGGGGGGGGGGGGGGGGGGGAGGGGGGCTGGGGGCACGTCCCCTCAACCAAAATGCATACTTCCAGAAAAATATGAGAAACATAAATCGGCCAAAATACATGTAAATATAATCATTCTAGCCCAAGATAATTGCAATTTTCATCGCAGGATTATAATTTTCGGGCCAGATTATATAATTTGTTCAAGGTATTTATTATAATGATTTTTGGGAACCTAACCGGACGGAAACCCCCAACTGGTGAGGTGCGTGTTTATTCTAATGGGAGGGGGAGGTAAACTCAGACGTTCCTAACCGATTCAAAAATAATAAAACAATAAAAAAGGGTCATGATAAGAATCACCTTGCCAACTACGTGACCACCCTTGACAACGTCCCGGTGGACGAGAGAGACGACGAATGTGACTCCCTGCAATCGACTGTTGCCTTCTGGCAGCGTGAAGACCAGCTGGTCGTTCCAGGACGGATCATGTGTCTCTCGAACCAGGTGTGTCTTCTGCTTCGCTATCCGCCAGTCGTTGTACATCATCTCGATACGCGTACACGAATCTGCATAAGGAGGTCACATTTTCAAGAAAATTTGACTGGAAAATCGGGAGTTTTATAGATTTGCCAAGTGGTTGATCAATACACTGTTGGTCATAATGTTGGAATATTTATTTTTTAGATCAAACTTCATTCCTTTTCCCTATTTTTGCGCCTAATGAACCATTTCAGACTAGAAATAATGATTATATAATATTTCCAAACTACCAATGTACAATACATGTTTGAATGGGTTTGCATTAATTAATGTAGCCTTTTGTTTTGAGCTTTGAAAGGCAGAACCTTTCATTCTGAAAAGCGTATGTCCAGCAAGTCATCATTATGTGTAATTTCTCAGCGTTGGCTGCAAAACTTTCAACCAAAATTGGCACAGAGGCTCTCTAGGTCATATTCCGTCCAACGCCATTGCCTACACGCCAAACGATGCTTGTGCTCCACCATGAAGGGGTGTCAACAAGCAATGTCCACTGATTCGTTGGAACATCGCAGGCTACGATCTGTAAAATCCTCATACGTCATCGAGAGGAGGGTCAATTAAAGCTACGGGAATCTCTAGGACGTCCACAATTTACCACCAGGACAAATGATCGCAAATTGCTTAACCTGTGCCGTAGAGACCGGAAATGCCAAAATGGAGCCTTCGCCGTCTATGAAGAAAACACTATGAAATCGACGCCTTCTGCCAAACTGCAGATCAGAGATCGCTCTAGCATGGTCACCTAGCAAGACAAACTACCAAGTGTCCAGCCCATACCATGCAACCAAGATTTACAGGACGTCCGTGGACTAGGGAGTACAGAAGATCGCCGCCTGGACACTCGTGATATGTCATCTTAATGGGTACGAGCCATACCACCGTTGAGCCATACCACCGTTGGGCCGTCACAACCTCAAGTCGTTTTGTGAATACAGACATCTTCCAGCTTCTCGTCACGTAATCGACAAACCCTTTGTCCTCCATCTGTTCGGTCAAGGATGTTATGGCTCGTACCCATTCAGATGACATATCTCTAGTGTCCAGGCGTCAATATTCTGGGCTCCCTAGTCCAGGGACGTCCGGTAAATCTCGGTTGCATGGATGAGAGTGGACACTTGGTAGTTTGTCTTGCTCGGTAACCATGTTAGAGGGATCTCTGATCTACAAATTGGCGAAAAGCGTTGATTCCATAGTGTTTTCTTCATAGACGGCGAAGGCTCCATTTTGGCATTTCCGGTTTCTACGGCACAGGTTAAGCAATCTGCGATCAGTTATCCTGGTGGTCAATTGTGAACATCCTAGAGATTCCCGTAGCTTTAATTGCCCCTCCTCTCGATGACGTATGAGGATTTTACAGATCCTAACCTACGATGTTTCAACGAAACAGTGGACATTGCTTGTTGACACCCCTTTCTGGTGGAGCACAAGCATCGTTTGGCGTGTAGGCAACGGCGTTGGATGGAGTATAGCCTAGAGAGCCTATGTGCCAATTTTGGTTGAATGTTTTGCAGCCAACGCTGAGAAATGACACATAATGATGACTTGCTGGACATACGCTTTGGAGAAGGAAAGGGGCCCATCATGAAAGGTCATGCCTTTCAAAGCTCAAAACAAAAGGCTTGATTAATTAATGCAAACCCATTCAACCATTCATTGTACATTGGTAGTTTGGAAACATTATATAATCATTATTTTTAGTCCAAAATAGTTCATTAGGCGCAAAAATAGGGTAAAAGAATGAAGTTTGACCTAAAAAAAAATATTCCAACATTATGACCAACAGTGTAGAATGTGAATTAAAGGGTACCACCACCCAAATCTAATATTCTTATTATAGAAAGGTAACATCTTTAGTATTCCATTCCGTCAACAAGTTCACAAAAATAGGTTTTCAGAAAAGAAAAAAAAAAATTGGAAAACGCATCACCATTCTAAAGCATGCGTTCATGCGGTCTGAATTGAGTAGACTACTGCGTGTGCAGCAAGCGAATCGCCCGGGATTACATTGCCTACCCAGCTAGCCACCTGACGTCGTGCCGATGTCATAAGTTGTTGGCCGGATGTCGGCTTATCGCGGTTGGCTCGAGGTTAAAATGTCCGCCAGGCCAACATCGTAACCACGTCATTTTGTGATACGTCAATTTCTGACAATGGCCCAACATCAACTCATGACATTGGACCAACATAACATTATGATGTGGGCGCGAGGTTAAAATGTCCGCTAGCCTAACATTGTCCCAACATCATTTTGTGATGTCGGGCAAATGTCAATTTCCGACAATGGCCCAACACCAAATCCTGACATAGGACAGATATCAAATTCTGTTGTGGGCTCGACGTTAAAATGTCCGCCAGCCCAACATCGTCTCCACGTCATTTTGTGATACGTCAATTTCTGACAATGGCCCAACATCAACTCATGACATTGGACCAACATAACATTATGATGTGGGCGCGAGGTTAAAATGTCCGCTAGCCTAACATTGTCCCAACATCATTTTGTGATGTCGGGCAAATGTCAATTTCCGACAATGACCCAACACCAAATCCTGACATAGGACAGATATCAAATTCTGATGTGGGCTCGACGTTAAAATGTCCGCCAGCCCAACATCGTCACCACGTCATTTTGTGATACGTCAATTTCTGACAATGGCCCAACATCAACTCATGACATTGGACCAACATAACATTATGATGTGGGCGCGAGGTTAAAATGTCCGCTAGCCTAACATTGTCCCAACATCATTTTGTGATGTCGGGCAAATGTCAATTTCCGACAATGGCCCAACACCAAATCCTGACATAGGACAGATATCAAATTCTGTTGTGGGCTCGACGTTAAAATGTCCGCCAGCCCAACATCGTCACCACGTCATTTTGTGATACGTCAATTTCTGACAATGGCCCAACATCAACTCATGACATTGGACCAACATAACATTATGATGTGGGCGCGAGGTTAAAATGTCCGCTAGCCTAACATTGTCCCAACATCATTTTGTGATGTCGGGCAAATGTCAATTTCCGACAATGGCCCAACACCAAATCCTGACATAGGACAGATATCAAATTCTGTTGTGGGCTCGACGTTAAAATGTCCGCCAGCCCAACATCGTCTCCACGTCATTTTGTGATACGTCAATTTCTGACAATGGCCCAACATCAACTCATGACATTGGACCAACATAACATTATGATGTGGGCGCGAGGTTAAAATGTCCGCTAGCCTAACATTGTCCCAACATCATTTTGTGATGTCGGGCAAATGTCAATTTCCGACAATGGCCCAACACCAAATCCTGACATAGGACAGATATCAAATTCTGTTGTGGGCTCGACGTTAAAATGTCCGCCAGCCCAACATCGTCACCACGTCATTTTGTGATACGTCAATTTCTGACAATGGCCCAACATCAACTCATGACATTGGACCAACATAACATTATGATGTGGGCGCGAGGTTAAAATGTCCGCTAGCCTAACATTGTCCCAACATCATTTTGTGATGTCGGGCAAATGTCAATTTCCGACAATGGCCCAACACCAAATCCTGACATAGGACAGATATCAAATTCTGTTGTGGGCTCGACGTTAAAATGTCCGCCAGCCCAACATCGTCTCCACGTCATTTTGTGATACGTCAATTTCTGACAATGGCCCAACATCAACTCATGACATTGGACCAACATAACATTATGATGTGGGCGCGAGGTTAAAATGTCCGCTAGCCTAACATTGTCCCAACATCATTTTGTGATGTCGGGCAAATGTCAATTTCCGACAATGACCCAACACCAAATCCTGACATAGGACAGATATCAAATTCTGATGTGGGCTCGACGTTAAAATGTCCGCCAGCCCAACATCGTCACCACGTCATTTTGTGATACGTCAATTTCTGACAATGGCCCAACATCAACTCATGACATTGGACCAACATAACATTATGATGTGGGCGCGAGGTTAAAATGTCCGCTAGCCTAACATTGTCCCAACATCATTTTGTGATGTCGGGCAAATGTCAATTTCCGACAATGGCCCAACACCAAATCCTGACATAGGACAGATATCAAATTCTGTTGTGGGCTCGACGTTAAAATGTCCGCCAGCCCAACATCGTCACCACGTCATTTTGTGATACGTCAATTTCTGACAATGGCCCAACATCAACTCATGACATTGGACCAACATAACATTATGATGTGGGCGCGAGGTTAAAATGTCCGCTAGCCTTACATTGTCCCAACATCATTTTGTGATGTCGGGCAAATATCAATTTCCGACAATGGCCCAACACCAAATCCTGACATAGGACAGATATCAAATTCTGATGTGGGCTCGACGTTAAAATGTCCGCCAGCCCAACATCGTCACCACGTCATTTTGTGATACGTCAATTTCTGACAATGGCCCAACATCAACTCATGACATTGGACCAACATAACATTATGATGTGGGCGCGAGGTTAAAATGTCCGCTAGCCTAACATTGTCCCAACATCATTTTGTGATGTCGGGCAAATGTCAATTTCCGACAATGACCCAACACCAAATCCTGACATAGGACAGATATCAAATTCTGATGTGGGCTCGACGTTAAAATGTCCGCCAGCCCAACATCGTCACCACGTCATTTTGTGATACGTCAATTTCTGACAATGGCCCAACATCAACTCATGACATTGGACCAACATAACATTATGATGTGGGCGCGAGGTTAAAATGTCCGCTAGCCTAACATTGTCCCAACATCATTTTGTGATGTCGGGCAAATGTCAATTTCCGACAATGGCCCAACACCAAATCCTGACATAGGACAGATATCAAATTCTGTTGTGGGCTCGACGTTAAAATGTCCGCCAGCCCAACATCGTCACCACGTCATTTTGTGATACGTCAATTTCTGACAATGGCCCAACATCAACTCATGACATTGGACCAACATAACATTATGATGTGGGCGCGAGGTTAAAATGTCCGCTAGCCTAACATTGTCCCAACATCATTTTGTGATGTCGGGCAAATGTCAATTTCCGACAATGGCCCAACACCAAATCCTGACATAGGACAGATATCAAATTCTGATGTGGGCTCGACGTTAAAATGTCCGCCAGCCCAACATCGTCACCACGTCATTTTGTGATACGTCAATTTCTGACAATGGCCCAACATCAACTCATGACATTGGACCAACATAACATTATGATATGGGCGCGAGGTTAAAATGTCCACTAGCGCAACATTGTCACAACATCATTCTGTGATGTTGGCCCAATGTCAATTTCCGCCAATGGCCCAATATCAAATCCTGACGTTGGGCCAACATCAAATTCTGACGTTGGCCCGACATTACAATGTCCGCCAGCCCGACATTAGCTCAACGTTATTTGTTATTGTTGGCCCAACATCAAATCTTGACGTTCGCCCGACGTTTGATGCTGGACCAACATCAAAATTTGACAATGGCCCAATGTCAATATGACATCTCCAATAATAGGTCGACCTAATATAGCGCCGATGTTGGGACTGGTATCAATTTAAGAGGTCGCTACCCAGCTAGCCACCTGACGTTGTCCCAACATTGGGCCAATGTAACAAGTCGTTTTAAGAAGACGTTGGGCCTACATTAAAAATCCGACGTCGCCGCGACGTAAAAATGTCCGCCAGCCCAACATCAGCGCGGTGTTTTTGTTTTTTTAATGCTGGCCAAACGTCATTTTGCGATTTCGACCCAACATCAATTATTCAGTCCGTGGTCAGTCATGGTTGTGAAATTAATGTCGGGACAATGTTAGTAATGAGACAAGAATAGGACATCTCAATTTTTACGTCAAACCGAAATCCTACGACGTCAGAATGGGCAGCAGTGAATCAAGTCGGCTAATAGTCATTAAGTTGATGTTGAGCCGATGTCAATGATCCGACATGAATATGACATCTCAATGATGACGTCAATGCGATATCCTGCCGATGTCAGAACTGACAGCAATGAAACAAGTCGGCAAATGATCATAAAAGTGATGTTGCGCCGATGTCAATAGTCGGACATGAATATGCCATCTCCAATATGACGTCGGGCTAATATCGCGCCGATGTCGGAAAAGATAGCAATTAAGGAGGTCGGTAAATGGTAGTAAAATTGATATCGGTCCGATGTTATTAATTAGACATGAATGTGATAAATATGTCAGGCTGTTGTAAGAACTTGCAGCAATGAAACAACTCGGCAAATGGTCATTTAATTGATGTTGTGCCGAAGTCAATGATTAGACATGAATATGACATCTCAATGATGACGCCATAGCGATATCCTGCCGATGTCAGAACTGGCAGCAATGAAACAAGCCGGCAAATGGTCGCCAGTTCCGACATCGGTACAACATTGACCCAACGTCATATTTGAGATCTCTTATTCATGTCGGATTAATGACATCGGCACAACATCGGTTTAATGACCATTTGCCGACTTGTTTAATTGCTGTCAGTTCTGACATCGGCAGGATATCGCTTTTGCGTCATCATATAGAGATGTCATATTGAGGTCCAATTAATAACATTGGCCAGACATCAATTTCACAACCATGTACCGACCTCTTAAATTGCTACCAGATACAACATCATCACAATATCGGACTGACGTCATAGTAGAGATGTCATATTTATGTAGGAGTAATGACATCCGCCCGACATCTATTTCACAACCTTTTACCCACCTTTAAAATTTCGTAAAGTTCCGACATCTGTGCGGTATAGGCCCAAAGTCATATTTTGGATGTCATATTTATGTCTAATTAATAACTGTGACCCGACATCAATTTCACAGCATTTTACCGACCTCTTAAATTACTACCAGTTCCAACATTGGGGCGATAGAAGGCCGATTTTATATTTGAGATGTCATATTCATGTCGAATTATTGACAACGGCACAACATCCATTTAATGACTATTTAATGATTAGTTTCATTGGTGCCATTTATGACATCGGCAGGATATCGCTTTGGCGTCATAATTGAGATGTCATATGGATGTCCAATAAAACTCATTGGTCCGACATCAATGTTACAACCATTTACCGACCTCTTAAATTGCTACCAGTTCCAACATCGGCGCGAAATTATCCCGACGTCATATTGGAGATGACATATTCATGTCAGAATATTGACATCGGCTGAACATCGATTTCATGACTATTTGCCGACTCGTGTCATTGCTGCCAATTCTGACATCGGCGCGATATCGGCTTGACGTCATATTTGTGATGTCATATTGATGTCCAATTAATAACATCCGTCCGACATCAATTCCATATTCAACCATTTACCGACCTCTTAAAATGATATATTCCGACATCGGTACAACATTGGCCCAACGTCATATTTGAGATGTCATATTCATGTTGGTTTATTGACATCGGCCCAACATTAATATTACAACCCTCTATCAAGCTCTTAAATTGGTACCAGTTTCGGCATTGGTGCGATTTTAGCGCGACGTTTTATTTGAGACGTATTTTTTTCGTCAACTTAATGACATCGGCACGATATTCAACTGCAACCATTTTCCGACTTATTTCATTTCCAAAACCTCCAACTTAAATTCGACGTTGGCGTAATGTTGGCGCGACGTCTGTTTGCCGACCGCGATCTTGCCGAAGACCTGCCGACACCGGTCCGACGTCAGTTAGCTAGCTGGGTACTTATATTTTTGTTAACTTGCTTTGAGAATCTATACTGAATTGAATTTCGTTTAATCGATTACAAACATTAGTAATTCAAAAGTAAAAAAAAAAGAAGTATTGCTATCGGGAAATTCATGATCGATTATAAGCGATCGTAAGTGAAATTAAAATTTTCGATTTTTGGAATTATTTATATTAAAAAATATACTTTTGTCATGTCCTTGCTGCTGTATATAATTTAGAAGGATATATAAGAATATAAATAACACCTTAAATAGTGTTATGAATATGATTTGAAGGTGGATTATTTCAAATTCAACGCTCTACAAATACTAACTATTACAAAACATACATGCTAAGAAGAGGTGTATATATAGTATACCGACTGCGACCTATGTTTGTAGGACGATAGGATGATAGGTTTAGGAGTAGGCAATAGGTATAGGAATAGGATATTTATAGAATTATGATTTATGAATGAATGTGTGTAAAGGTTAAACAAAATGCATGGATCGGACGTGGAATCTATGCATGTTTTCTAATTTCTTTTTACGTTTTTGATGTTGGTCCTACGTTGGCCATTTGACATTGGGCCATTGTCAAATTTTGATGTTGGTCCAGCATCAGAAAATGACGTTGGGCCAATGTTGGGTTAGCGGACATTCAAACGTCGGGCGAACGTCAAGATTTGATGTTGGGCCAACGTCAAGATTTGATGTTGGGCCAACAATAAAAAATAACGTTGGGCTAATGTCGGGCTGGCGGACATTTTAATGTCGGGCCAACGTCAGAATTTGATGTTGGCCCAACGTCAGGATTTGATATTGGGCCATTGGCGGAAATTGACGTTGGACCAACATCACAGAATGATGTCGTGACAATGTTGGGCTAGCGGACATTTTAACCTCGAGCCGACATCATAATGTTATGTTGGTCCAATGTCATGAGTTGATGTTGGGCCATTGTTGGAAATTGACGTTATGCCAATATCACAAAATGACGTAGTGACGATGTTGGGCTGGCGGACATTTTAACGTCGAGCCCACATCAGAATTTGATATCTGTCCTATGTCAGGATTCGGTGTTGGGCCATTGTCGGAAATTGACATTTGCCCGACATCACAAAATGATGTTGGGACAATATTAGGCTGGCGGACATTTTAACGTCGGGCCGACGTCAAAACTTGATGTTCTCTCAACGTCAGGAATCGATGTTGGGCCTACGTTAGAACTGACATTGGGCCATTGTCAATAATTGATGTTGGGCCGAAATCGCTAAATGACGTTGGGCCAGCATTAAAAAAAGACGCCGTGCTGATGTTGGGCTGGCGGACATTTTAACGTCTCGGTGACGTCGCATGTCGCATGTTGGCCCAACGTCCTCTTACAACGAAAATGACATCGGCCCAACGATGGCACGACGTCAGGTGGCTAGCTGGGTACACACGTACGCGTGAATAGCATTGGCGCACTCACAAACCAGGAACCAGGAAATAGTAGTGGTTCCGTAAGTGGTGGAAATTAATTGCTTTGTTTATGAATTACACAACTATTTGTAAAATGTTGGGTATCTATTTGATATCACAAAACAGTCCTAAAACATATAGTAATGTGTTGTTATTTGCCCGGTGGTCCCCTTTAAATTATATATTCAGTGCTGAATTAGAAGCAACATTGCAGAAAGCAATAATATTTTAATCAGGGCTTATCGGGCTTATCTCGTGAGGGTGTGGCGCTTTGACGTTTCGCGTATCATTCTCCCCGTTTGCCTCGGAACACATCGCTCAAAGCGCCTTTGTAGACAACAGGGGTTGTGGTTGTTTTTAAATGTACACATAAACTAGTCTTGTATTTCAGAATTCTAATGATTTTTTTCAAAATATACAAATGAAGAACAAAAAACGTTCTATACTTCGTGGTGCATTTTATACTTTGTATTTGCGATAATGAAATAGGGAGAGTAAATAATGCGGATTGGTGAACAGACATATTAAAATTAATTTGGGATTGTACCAGCATCATAAGCGTAATGTGTATAAAGCAAATGGGGACGTTACAATGTGTGAACAGGTGTCTATGCACGACAGGCTCTACTCGACTCACTTAAAGGTAATGTTGAGTATTGGTATTTCCCGAAGTGCCCCCCGATATTTGTGTGTGAGATAATGCAAAACTGACTGTCAAATTCGAAAGAACATACAATTTTAATGACAGAATAAACTTTATTTGATCAAAATCGGTTAAGAAACGGCTGAAATATCCATAAATATATTTTTATTCAAAATGTTCTTCACCGGCAATCACCGGGCGATATTAATTTTAGACTTTTTAGAAAAATTTCAAAAAATGCTCGAAGACTACTTTGAAAAAAAATCAGAATAGGTTTTTAAAAAAGTCGTTGAAAATATCTCTATTGAATCATTATTTTAACAAACATTAAATGCACAATTTTGTATGAAAAAAGGCTAAAACCAATGATTTTTTTTTAAATAGCGCCCCCTTGAGTTGTAACGGCTCCTTTTTGATGATAACAGGGGTTTTACTTAGTCGTTTGTAATTGTGTATACTTTTCGAGCATGGTGAAGTTATAACTATTACTTTGTACCTTAATGGTGGAGGTTTTGGTTACTAAAGTTAAGTTTGACCAATACTCAACTATCCCCTTAAGTTCAACAAACTAACCCTTCTACTACCCAACTAAAGAAAAAAATCACCAAGTAAAACACTTATCAGCGAAAAAGATAAAGTGGTCCTAAATTATTTATCTATTTATCAATTTCTCCTTAAAAGACTTTGGTTCGATAATTAAAAAAAATAAAAAACAACGAATTTTCCAGGCTGACATTGTTTGTAATGAATTAGGGACAGGAAGAAACCTCGGATAATTATACACATCTGACTCGAATTCCAGCGTCTTCATAACACATTGTACCTATAACACTAATGCTTTGATACAACTACACAGGCCCGTAGCCAGGGGGGGGGGGGGGGGGGGGGTGCGTTAGGTGCGTATGCACACACCCCCCCCCCCCCCCCCCCCCCCCCCCCCCCCCCGTCTCGGATCCACTTTGTATCAGTCTTGGCCATCTAAACCAGTGGCCTCGGCCTCGGGTAACGATCGGCCTTGTTGACCCCCACTTCCACAAGTAAACCAGTTTGGTCTCGGCCTCGAAAATTGTTGACGACAGACACCCCCCACCTCCCCCTCTACGCTTACGAAACCCTACCAGTTGCCTCGGTCTCGGCTACGATCGGTCTCGGTCCATTTTGTTGTAAATTACGTATCCCCCCTCCCCCCTCTCTTGGAAAATCCTGGCTACGGTAAAACTATAATTATACAGCCCATCAACATTCAAAAGAATCACAAACGTTTAGCAAAAATCAGACGGGGAAGGCGATTTGGACGTTTCCCTCCTATCTATTTAATACCTTTAATGGATTGTGATGGATATACGTAAACTATATATATCAGCGTTGCTACGCTACGCACTCACGTAGTGTGCCGATGATGGTGCTCCTCTGCAGATCCCTGGCCCCATAGACGAGGAACACGATGCGGTAAGAATCAGGCTGATAGCACACGGACAGATGGATATCACCCATGGCAGACTGATGGCACGAAGAGAGAGGAGAGTAAAGGAACAAGGATGGAGGGATCAACGTGAGAAGCAGAGTGAGATTACAGGCAATCTTTGCAACTTGTTGATAAGGGACCGCTAGGGGGACCAAGCACCGAAAGGAGGGGTGACGGACAATTTGGTGGGAAGTCGAAAACATGGCAAACTTCATGTAAATTAAGAGTACTACATACTCTTCTCCGCGATTTCACACATAACAACATATTTTGAGCCCTTTTTATTGAATTGGAAAGTGCCAGTAAATTCATTACATCAAAATATAACAGTTGTATACAATTGTATGAGAGGATTGTATATCAAGAGAGCAAATGGGCAACTTACTTTTTGTTTTACCTCAGATGAATGGTTCGAAACAAGCGATTACACAAGATTGTCAACAAATGGCAAAGCCTTGAGCTTATTTTTAAGGTCTCCATGACAATAACATCTGATCTTTCTCTATCGATTCCCTATACTGAATTTATCAAGATTGTTGTAATAAATGTAACTTGCGGATTTCTCTTTTGGTCTTTTTGATCTTCAGGCAAGAATTTGGAACTAGTTCATTAATGTCATGAAAGAAAGGGCGTGGATGAGAATAAGGAAATAATACAATGACCACGAAGAAGAACAAGATAAGGGGGATACAATAATATGATATACAATGTTAAAGGATTTTCAGAAATGGCTGAAATATCCATAAACATAATCATTCCTAATAAATGTGGGGCCCAACAATTATACGATCATTTTGAACCAGCCGTTCAAAAAAAAAAAAAAAATGCGTCCTCTTTTCCAAAATTTACAAAAGAGGTTTTTAAATAGTTGTTGATTATCTCTCTATCTAATCACTATTTCAACAAAACATCCCATGCACAATATTTTATTTAAAATGTTGAAACTGATGAGTGCTTAGAGAGCGCCCTCTTGAGTTTTAACGGCTCTTTTTGAATGATAACAGGCTTTTTACTTATTCATTTGTAATTTTGTATTCCTTTCGATCATGGTAGAGTTATAACTACTACTAGTAGTTTGTAATGTAAATGGTGCAGGTTTTGGTTACTAACATTTAGTTTGACCTAAACTGCTCTCTTTACCATGTTTACCAGAACTGAACTATCCCTTTAATCATTATTTCAACAAAACCTCACATGCATAATTTTGTATGAAAAAATGGTTGAAACCAATGTTTTTTTAGAGAGCGCCCTCTTGTGTTTTAATGGCTCTTTAAAAAAAAATTATAACGGGCTTTTTACTTAGTCGTTTGTAAAATTATATACCTTTTGAGCATGGTGGAGTTATAACTAATAGTTTGTAATGTTATTGTTCAGTTTTTATTACTAAAGCTCGGGCTTACCAAAACTGTACTACCCCTTTAAAGGATTTCCGACAAAATAATGAAAACCGAAGACAAATTCTTACCGATTGGTTGGGAGACTGTATAACATAGAGTGTCTTTGTTGTAGGTTGGTGAAGGTCCAGATCCCGGAGAGGGATACTGCAGAAGCCTGCCACGACGGGTCTACTACCGGGTCCAGCCCGGTACATCACGGTGAAGCGGAGGGTGAGCTGCCAGACCGCCGAGAATGAGATGTCTTGCAGCACACACTCCTCGTTCCACACAGGGTTCTGCACAAAGTGATTATTCAACATATCAACAAGATTAAAACCAAATGCACGGATTTATAAATTTAACATTTGATATACCCTGTATAATAAGAAATAATCACCATAGACACGTATAAACTTTGAAAAGAGAGGAGTTAATGAGCCGAAACATATATAACTAACAAATAACATAAATTACTCAGAATAATTGAGTACAAGTGAGATTAAAGGCAGTAAAAACAGTGAAGTGTAGTACTACGTTATCAATATTGTTAAATACATATTATACACAATCTACTTATCATGCTTATAAAGGTAATCGATTCCTCACAAAATACATACAAGGACCACTGTGGTCTATCTATCACACCACAATACAGGCTAAACCTCGCTCCAGCGAGGATCGGCCCATAAGACCTCATCTCGATCACTTGGGGAAACCATGGTCGGTCGCTGCACGTAAAGCCCCCCATATGATAGATGAGAACAGATGGGTACATCTAACCCTAACCCCAAATATGGAGGAGCAGTCTAGGCTACACAAGAAGATGTGCAGGCCTAAGTCTGCCTTACCTCCCTGCGCTATAGTTCAACACTGGATTGGTATGTCAGCGTGATTCGGAGAGACGAAGGTTGCCATTTCCCCGATACAGTTCTTCCAGTCAGTTTCCGAATATCATAAGAAGAACAAACCTGATGAGTTTTCGTGTTTCAAATTTACGCACTGATCTCTCCTTCTTCAATATGTAAACAAATTATTTCCCAAAACAATGTCACGCTTTTAATGAGAGAGCTCATTGTTCCTTCCCACAAAACAACATAATTACAGAGTATAATTACATAATTAATTATCATTTGACCATTTATTCTGATACAAATATTTCTAGGTTAAATACAAGCATTCAAAGATTCATGTTAAATGCAAAAATAAAAATTACAAATGCGTTATAACTATTTACATTAATAACAAAAAACAAACAAATAAAATGATATCAAGATTTAGAATATGAAACATTCAAACAATCCGTTAAAAAAAAGAAATACTAATAACGGAAAGGGGTGCACAATTAAAAACTATAACATGATAAAGAGTCTGGATAAAATTTCGTGCACATAATAATGATGCAATAGTCTTATATACCTTACTTTTTAATATTAACAGAATGTAAAAAGTAACAGAACATAACTTTATTTTAATAACAGAATACAACAAAATAGCAGAATATAAAAAAATATCAGCATATAACTTACTTGTAATTGTTGTGAATTCTTCGATTTGAAGCGCTTTCTCTTGCCTGGTAATATACAGCCACGTACATACACATATGGATTGACACAAGGTTCATTGGAATAGGGCTTGTTCGCAATATCCAATTCCGTAACCTGTTGCAAAACAAAATATATATAGCATGTAATAAGTACACATATAAACATATACAATAATATTCAAATTATTTCGCTTTGCAGGTTATTTTGTATATATTCTTTTTTTGTATTATTCTTAACTAAACATTATTTTGTAACTATCCCTAACATTATACTGTATAACAGCTAACAATCAGTTTTAATGCTTGATATTCGTTTATAAAGGCACAGCTATACACCACATCTACCTCAGTAATTATCTAAATAGAACATGGACATTATTTTCATTTCATCGAAAGTGCCTTGCAAGGTTATCACAGTTTGCGGCGTTGTGGATTATCAAGACTGAAATATGTGAATGGCATTAGCAACTTCAGTTTCAGAGCCTATTTATGCAGAAGAAACGTTTATCAATTAATATTGTTTCATAAATGATGATTTAAATGGCTAAGTCATAGGATTGTCAGTGTACATAATACGGACAGGGCTAACGTTTAGTATTATTTCACTTTTTTAACGTAATACGTAACAATTTGTATAGTGTTTAGAAAAAAGTATAAATAATATTTAAAGGGATTTAGTAGTTTTGTTGACATGTGCAAAAACTGACAAAAGGTTGATCAAATGTATTATTTGAATGTCATGTGACCGAGTAATGAGCGAAATTTAAAAGTGAAATTTGCTTACTCAGTTTAATAACTTTATACACAGTTGAAAGTCTCCCAGGGGGACTTTAAATCCAAACAACAGTTAAGTGCAGTTTGTATTCTTTGAATTTAATGCTCATTATGCTAGATCACAATCTTGTAAAAATGTCTGTAATTCAGAGAATTAATTCAATAAAACATTCTCAATTACCAATATCATAATCCTTCCAGATTGTTCATACTCATCAATGTGTAAGTCCCTGGCAGAAATAATTGTTTACTCCTATTTCAAGAGATAGTTAAGTTTTGGTTAAGAGGGCGCTTCGAATAATAATTTTGATGTGAGGTAATGAAAGAATAAGTGTTCAATTTGAAAGAGGACACAATCTTAAATACAGAATACATTTTTTTTCAAAATATATATTTTTTAAACAGCTTTAATATCCATAAGAACATCCCATTGAAATAAATTATAGGGACAACTTTCGTTCAATTATTTAAGAAAATATTTTACAGTCCTACGCAGTTTTGAAAATATACCAAAATGTTTATTTTTCACTTGTTTTTGATGATCTCTCTATTGAATAATTATTTTAGTCAAACATCACAATCACATTTTTAAATTTAAAAATGACTGAAACTTGAGGTGTCTGAGGGCACCCTGTTATATAATGTAAATTACGGCTGCTTTTACAATGAAAACAGCCCTATAATTTAATCGTGTATATGTTTTACTACCATTCAAGCATCATTAAATTATAACTGTTAGTTTTTAATGATAACTTACAAGTTTTAGTTAATAAAATTAGGTTTGACCCAAACTTTACTATCTCTTTAAGTCAAATAATATTATAATTATTAAAGTAAAAGAAAAAGGGAAAAATAAACATATAGTTAATAGATCTCCCTGCAGTCGTGGAAGTTGTTTTGCTGGAGAAGAGACATTATCTTGCAGTATTTCTTCAAACAACCTCTCCCGTATGATAGATCCTTATCGATTTCACCCAGATAGGTAAAATACTCATACAGGGTTGATACTGTGGCACCTTTATTACCACTGCAGTAAACCATAGCACCAATATATGCAATAATGCAACTGCAGGAAAGGATAGGTGGCGTGACCCCTTTTAGCGCGAAGAAAATCCTTGATGATTTGGTTGCACATGCATCATGCATATCCCAGATCTCCCCGACCTTCTTGGCTTCCTATAATAGTTAAAGATGGATGCAGTCCACTTCCTATTAAAATTCATGAGACCGCCAACAACAATTTCCATAAGAGGTACAGCGGTAAACAAAGTGGGAGAAGCCCCTTCTCAAGTGTGTTTGTGTGATGTTATGATATCCATCCACATCGAATGTATGTTGGGGATCACCTCTTAGCAGTCGTTTTCTCTTTCTCAGTCTACTTTTTCTCCATCTTTTTTTGTCTTCCTCTTCTTTTTCATCTAATAAAGTTATCATTTGAATAGTCAAAAAAGTCTTCTTCTTCTTCTTCTTCTTCTTCTTTTACATTACATTATAATGTGATTTTAAGTTTTAACGACCGACATATAAAAAAAACTAATATGAAACTAATATACAAAATATGATATTCGCATAGTTCTTCACGTCCTTTTTAATCTTCCACAGACCACGATAATATTTAATGACTATTGCATTGTCGATGTTCTATGTATCATGTATCGATGTATCATGATGGAATGCTTTGTTAAAGGGATAGTTGAGTTTTGGTAGAGAGGGCGGTAGACTACTTTTTGTTGTTGTGAGGTAATGAAAAACTGAGTGTAAAATTTGAAAGAGCATAATATTTAAATAATAAAATCATCTTTGTTTGATCAAAATCGGTTCAGAGACGGCTGAAATATCCATAAATATAACAATTTGTAATAAACCTGGGGCCCCAGGTTTATTAGAGAATTTTGAACCAGCCGTTAAAAATTCAAAAAAATGCTTCCTCTTTTCAAAAAGTAACAAAATAGGTATTTAAATAGTTGTTGGTTATTGCTCTATCTAATCACTATTTCAACAAAGCATCACATGCACAATATTTTATTCAAAATGGTTGAAACCGATGAGTGTTTAGAGAGCGCCCTCTTACGTTTTAACGGCTCTTTTTGAATGATAACATGACCTTTACTACGTCATTTGTAATTTTATGTTCCTTTCTAGTTATAACTATTAGTTTGTAATGTAATGATGTAGGTTTTGGTTACTAAAATTCAGTTTCACCAAAACTGTACTCTCCTTACCAGAACTCAACTATCCCTTTAAGCTAAGGATGTCGATATTCTATGTATCATGTATCGATGCATCATGATGGAATGCTTTGTTAAGCTAAGGATGTCGATGTTCTATGCATCATGTATCGATGCATCGTGATGGAATGCTTTGTTAAGCTAAGGATGTCGATGTTCTATGTATCATGTATCGATGCATCATGATGGAATGCTTGTTAAGCTAAGGATGTCGATGTTCTATGTATCATGTATCGATGCATCATGATGGAATGCTTTGTTAAGCTAAGGATGTCGATGTTCTATGTATCATGTATCGATGCATCATGATGGAATGCTTTGTTAAGCTAAGGATGTCGATGTTCTATGCATCATGTATCGATGCATCATGATGGAATGCTTTGTTGAGCTAAGGATGTCGATGTTCTATGTATCATGTATCGATGCATCATGATGGAATGCTTTGTTAAGCTAAGGATGTCGATGTTCTATGTATCATGTATCGATGCATCATGATGGAATGCTTTGTTAAGCTAAGGATGTCGATGTTCTATGCATCATGTATCGATGCATCATGATGGAATGCTTTGTTAAGCTGAGGATGTCGATGTTCTATGCATCATGTATCGATGCATCATGATGGAATGCTTTAAGCTAAGGATGTCGATGCTCTATGTATCATGTATCGATGCATCATGATGGAATGCTTTGTTAAGCTAAGGATGTCGATGTTCTATGTATCATGTATCGATGCATCATGACGGAATGCTTTGTTAAGCTAAGGATGTCGATGTTCTATGTATCATGTATCGATGCATCATGATGGAATGCTTTGTTAAGCTAAGGATGTCGATGTTCTATGTATCATGTATCGATACATCATGATGGAATGCTTTGTTAAGCTAAGGACAGCAGTAAAGTATTCCATAAACCACAAGGATACTATATATATTATGAAGAGCTTAATTCCAAAAAGGCGCTAAGTCCACTTATGATAATGAAACGTTCCATATTTTGATGTTGATTGTAATTCGTCTTAAAATTTGGATCTCTGTATAGCTATTGTATATCTGTATACTCAATTTTGTTTTATGAAAAGTGGATTTAGTGCCTTTTGGAACTATAAGCTCTTCATAATTATTTATTTTAAGTAGGTGAACTTTGGAAGTTCACAATTATAAACAATTAAAATCGATTTGTAGTCTAATCGTGCAGGCTCTTTTCGTTTCTATTTTGAATCTCTGTTTCATGTACTTTTTATTATTTTACCAAGTAAAAAACAACAACCTAGTGTTACATCACAAATATGCTTGAATCAATTTGATTGTGCTTAAAGGGGTAGTTTAGTTTTGGTAGAGAGGGCGCTGCACATCACAATTTTTTTGTGAGGTAATGAAAAACTGAGTGTCGAATTTGAGATAACATGCAATTTTAATGGCAGAATAAACTTTATTTGGTCAAAATCGACCCAGAAACGGCTGAAATATCAATAAATATATCTGATCTTATAATTATTTCCCAGCTAGCCACCTGACGTTGGGCCGATGTCGGAATTTGGTTGCCGGATGTCGGCATATCGCCGTTGGCTCGAGGTTAAAATGTCCGCCAGCCCAACATCGTCACGACGTCATTTTTGTGATATATTGGCATAAGGTCATTTTCCGACAATGGCCCAACATCATGTCATGGCGGACATTTTAACCTCGAGCCAACGGCGATATGCCGACATCCGGCAACCAAACTCCGACATCGGCCCAACGTCAGGTGGCTAGCTGGGTTGGGGCCCAAATAATTAGATGATTTTTTCAAAAAATTTAAAAAATGCTTGCACTTTTTCAAAAATTTTCAAGAGCGTTTTTTAAATAGTTGTTGATGATCTCTCTATTTAATCATTATTTCAATAAAATATCACATGCATAATTTTGTATGAAAAATGGTTGAAACCAATGCCTTTTTAGAAAGCGCCCTCTTGTGTTTTAATGGCTCTTTTTGAATGATAACAGGCTTTTTACTTAGTCGTTTGTAATTTTGTATACCTTTCGAGCAGGGTGGAGTAATAACTATTAGTTTATAATGTTACTGTCCAGGTTTGGTTACTAAAGTTCAGCCTTACCAAAACTGTACTACCCCTTTAACCACGATACATTTAATATTTGGTTTATGAACATTAAAAGGATCTAGTAACATCATCCAAATCCTCAAAATCAAATTGGAATTCTAGAATTCCAATACCTTGTGTATTCGTATTAACAATATAAGCACGGGACAGGTTTCGGTTTTTCGAATTTCCCCGTCCGTTAAAAAGATATTTACGCTTGAAGTGTTTAGATGTTAAACTATCCACTGGATAGTTGTATCCGTGTACAAATTCAATGAAATGATTTAGTGAATATCACTTTGCATTTTCGCTCATTACTCGGCCATCGGCCATATACTTGGCCTCCCTAAAATATGAAAATTCATTGTTTGTTAAAGGACCTGTAATATGGAATAGTATACCTCTGGAAATTAGGAAAAGCAAAACTCAATCTTTTAAAAATAAAATATAAAGTGTTTTTGTTAAATAAATATAATAACCAGTTGATCGGCATAATTGACTAGAATTTTGATATATGTTTTAGATATCCTATATTAATTGTTTTTGTTATCTCTAACTGTACATGACTTTTTTTTTTGTGTGTCTAGCGTATAGTGAAGTATGTATTTTTTTAATTTTTTTTATTTTGCATGGGTATGTATATGGGATAGGTTTTTTATATAAGGAACCATCCTTCCTACCTATCCCAAACACTATCATATATGAATATTGTTATTTGTATAACATTTTGTACCTCATTTTGCATCTGTGTATTTTAAATGTATATACATGATTAGTGTTAAATGTTGCTTGTAAGTATCGGTTTCCATGGTGGTGTATATAATACGTGTGGTTTACGGGTACACCATCTGAGATGGGTGGATTGGTAAGTCCTGAAAAGAACTATGGTGGTCCTAGGAAGGACTGTTGGTGTAGTTCTGAAAAGAACTGTTGGTATTCTTTCTAGGAGAGTTCTAAAAAGAACTGTTGATAGTCCTAGAAAGGACTGTTGATAGTCAACCTATTCGAAACGTCGAGTCCCTCCTAATACCATCCACCCTCTCCTCGCAATACCAACAGTCCTTTCTAGGACTATTAACAGTCCTTTCTAGGACTACCAACTGTCCTTTTTAGGACTCTCCTAGAAAGAATACCAACAGTCCTTTTCAGGACTATCCCAACAGTCCTTTCTAGGACTAACAACAGTCCTTTCTAGGACTACCAATTGTCCTTTTTAGGACTCTCCTAGAAAGAATACCAACAGTCCTTTTCAGGACTATCCCAACAGTCCTTTATAGGACTACCAACAGTCCTTTCTAGGACTATCAACAGTTCTTTTTAGAACTCTCCTAGAAAGAATACCAACAGTTCTTTTCAGAACTACACCAACAGTCCTTCATAGGACCACCATAGTTCTTTTCAGGACTTACCAATCCACCCATCTCACATGGTGTACCCGTAAACCACACGTATTATGATTAGTGTTGAATACAATTTGAAATTGAAATTGAAATTGAAATATAACGTCCATTTAATTCGAAATGTTCACACAATACACAGTAGACATATCAGATAACAACAATACACATTGTATCAACCGCCATTCATCGCTTTTTGCACATGTCAACACAGTTACTAGATCCCTTTAAGGGTATTACTTACCTTCACTAATGTGACGATAAGATGTTCATCCTGTGTTTTGTGAAAGAGTTGTATATGGAGCATTCCCATTGGTTCTATAGAAACAATATCATTTGGACAAAAAATCAATAAAACTGAAGGTTAACCGATTCAAAAATCTCAAATGTTGGAGTATGATACAAACTGTATTCTTAATAAAACACTTAATCAGTATAACCAAACTAAACCGTAACAACCAAATACTAAAAACGGTTCAAAATGTCAAACAAATACATAACATTACATCTTTCTACATCGATCAACAAATACGATTAAGCGATCCCTGATTGTTATAATCGCCCAATAATAAATCCCCAATTATTACAACAAATAATCTATTGTATCATGGCCAATGAAATCATACTATCCCATTTATAAGTATAAATCCATGATGTATGGTAATTTCATTACAATATTGTCTAGGAACTTAACCTGCGGTTAAGTTCTTATCACAGTATTACTTGTCTGTTTCCGCCGACCCATGATTGATTCTTAGCAGTAGTTATGATTATGAACATATTTTGGAAAAAAATATTTCTATGGTTTGGTTCCCTATTTCTGTGGTTTGGTTCCCTTTAATTGTTATTTCTATGTTATGATGCAGGCATGGCCGGTGGGAAGGGGATATGGTTCCCGGAGGCGTGTAATAGATTGTACGTCAAACTCCCTTTTATAGATCCTTTTTTGATGATCGCATCATAATCACGATGACCGACAAATTTTGCGCAGTAAGGTCTAGGATAAATGGTCGACTCAGAATTGAGGCTGCGTCCGACTTAGAATAATCATAACCGTGTGTTTTCTTTTAAAAATAAGTATTACCATTTATCTTACCTGGTTTTAAAAGATTACCTGCCGACGATTACCTGTTTCTGGTTCTACCAAGAGGGTGTGGATACGATATGGGGCCCACTATAGATAGCTATAGAACACTGCAATTACTTATATTTATCTGTATACATTATGAAAGGAACATAGAGAATGTGAATCAAACTCAATGGGAGATGCATACTCTGGAAGACAATGTGTTAGTAATAGTATACCTGGTTTTAAGAGATTATCTGCCGAGGCCGACCTGCTTCTAGTCCCGTGACCTATCGTGGGGGGTGAGGGGGCGTGCTGGCCCGATGAAGAGGTCAGTTTGGGTCTGCTGGGTACGCTGACTGCTCTCTGTTTAGAAACAATGGAAAGAAGCAATACATTTATTGTACATGTCTTAACATGCCAAATATAATTAATGGTAAACTGCAAGAAAAGTATACAAAGTAAAGGTATATCATACAGTTTAGTAATCTGCATTATCTGTCCATCAGCATGATTAATATCCTTGACATATTACACTTGAGAGTTAGTGCATATTGAACCAGTTCTCTCTAAAGGAGAGTATAGTTTGGGTCAAACTGAATTTTAGTAACTAAATCTTGCACGTTATCGTTACAAAATAAGTAAGAAGGTAGTTTTCATTCATAAAGCAGTCGTTAGCACAAAAGGGCGCCCTCTAGACATGTCAACCATTCTTCTGATGTATGGTAAAAAGTATGATCCAATATAGAGAACAGTAGAGGGGAGACTTACCCCGTGTTCACACACACAAATTTCATCGTATAGCTAATCAGGAGCTGACTAAAGAATCAGCTCCTGATTAGCTATACGACGGAAATTGTCGGAAATTGTGTGTCTGAACGCTCACTTAACGAAACGTCGTATAGCTAATCATGATTAACGAAACGGGGGTTTGAGCATCGTTTCGTACGAGAGCTGACTATAGAATCACGATCGTTTTGTGTGTGAACGACCGGTTGATTCGCTAATCATGATTAGCTATACGAAACTCGTATAACTGGGCGGGGCTTAACGTGACCGCAGAACAGAACAGAAGACAGCAGACAGAAAAAAGACAGCACACTGCGCAGTAGCAAACTGCGCACTTATACGATGTTTCGTGCAGCTGAATACCACCTGTTTTGGGATCTTGTTTTTGTGTGTGTGAACGTTCTGTTAGTTTCGTTAATCATGATTCTTTATACGACGTTTCGTTAGTCATGATTAAGGGATGACACTTTGTGTGTGTGAACACGCTGTTATGCAAATGCACTTGCATCGACCTTACAGCATTACAGAATATGTTAACGCCACTTCCTGTTCGATGATTTAGTCAGAGCAGAGCACGGGTTGAATATCATACTACATTGAAGATCACCAGCATGCATTAACCTTGTGGCATATACTACTACTACTAGTGTCGCATTGCTTATACATGTATTACTAGGAACATTAAACCATCAATTCCTGGAGTGTCGGCCAAACACGAGACATGAACACCTAATACATAACTTACTCGCGACATTTGAAGCGGTATTAGACAAGACTGTACGCATTCCAATAGCGGAGTCATCTTGTATATATTTGTTATAAAATACACCAACCGTATGGGATGAAGACAGGTATCCCATTTATGATGCAGACTTAGATTCCTCTCATGCATCTGTAGTTCAAGGATCAGGTCACTTCTATGACAAACATGACTTTATCAAAACGAATAACCCTACTCAACTTAGTATTAATTACACAGAGGAAAAGTTGTAAATAGTTTTGTCAGTGTTTGCGGCGGCACCCCCCCCCCCCCTCCCCACCTATAGCAACGCGAATGTAGAAAAGCAGAACAACTTATACAAGGCTTATGGTGTTGTTTTTGTGAACCCTGTCGGCAATATCCCTATCCTAATGTCAATATAAAAAATACATCGGATTACACAGTATGACAATCAAATCGATCTATATATCATTAACAAAAGCAGTCTATTTTGATTTGAGCAGAGCTTGGCGGAAGCAAACCAAATTTGAGAGGATATAATTATTTTTAAAAATGGGATTGTATCCGGTCCTTACTCAATGTGGACCAACACCAACATGTAAAGGATGCACCACGATAATGGAGTGCGAGGGAGTAGACTGCTGATGAGGACTTGACCATTGTTACTAAGACGGCCATCATGACCGTTAAGAGATGGAGGGGCAATATTATTATTTATAGAGGAGATGCGAACGAATAAACGATACCAGCTGAACCACTAGTACCTCATTCTTTGATCTATAGAGGAGATACGAACGAACAAACGATACCAGCTAAAACCCCTCATACCTTGTTCTTCAATCTATAGAGGTGACACGAACGAACAAACGATACCAGCTAACCCCTAGTACCCCATTCTTTGATCTATATAGGAGATACGAACGAACAAACGATACCAGCTAAAACCCCTCATACCTTGTTCTTCAATATATAGAGGTGACACGAACGAACAAACGATACCAGCTAACCCCTAGTACCTCATTCTTTGATCTATAGAGGAGATACGAACGAACAAACGATACCAGCTAAAACCCCTCATACCTTGTTCTTCCATCTATAGAGGAGATACGAACGAACAAACGATACCAGCTAACCCCCTCATACCCCGTTCTTCCATCTATAGAGGAGATACGAACGAATAAACGATACCAGCTAACCCCCTCATACCCCGTTCTTCCATCTATAGAGGAGATACGAACGAATAAACGATACCAGCTAACCCCCTCATACCCCGTTCTTCCATCTATAGAGGAGATACGAACGAACAACCGATACCAGCTAACCCCATTATCTACCATACCTTGTTCTTCCATCTGAAGGTCCGTTTGACGTACCCCTGACCGTTGGAAGAGAGTGGTGCTATTCCTTCTGGAATCTCTTGCATCTCTGGAGCAGAAACCTTCTTGGACACTATATAATATATAAGAGGGAAACAAAACCAACCATTCGTAGTTGTACAGTATTCACCGGTGCCATCTAGGAGTATATATCAATGAAAAGAATATTAAATAAACATACAAATTACTATAATAAAATTATGTACATCATTTTGACTAGCCAGTTTTCAAAGTCTGTATCGACAGGTATATTACCCACATTAACCACATTAACTTAGATCTAACAATAATAAGGCATATGACGTAGATAATATATACAACAATTTTGGACCCTTACCCAGGAAGGCATACCTTTAAAACAATTTAAATTATTCCGTGGTCAGATATTATCAAATTCAATGGTTACTTGCGAAGATGGAGCGATCGTTATTGTGAATTATACATAGCGTCCTTTAGGATGCGATATGCGTACCTTTGTGACTGATGTGGGAGGGTAACCGCGAAGCCTCTTGGAGGATGCGGTCAAACACACGACTAGTGGAATTCTTTCTACTGACATCTTCCTGCGAACCTGATCATGAAAGATAGACATTGTTATAAAAGAACACATGATGTTAATTAGAAATTACCTTCTTGGAAGTTCTTGCGTAAATGGACATGTAAATATAGCAAACAGGTGAACTTATTCAAGGACTAAACAATAAGGTATATTACTAAATAAGCAAAGGTGAATACATACACACACACACACACGCACACACACACACACACACACACTTTTTTATTTTTTTATTTTTTAAATTTTGTTTTATTAGTTTATTTACATTCTTCATAAAAACATCAAAATATACAATACATAAACTATTATAATAAGTTATACAAAATAAATGTCAAATAGAATCAAATAGCAAATTAAATCAATTGAGAATGTGGGGCCAACTTAGAAGTGCAGAAGCCTTATTTGGTGTTGACCCCAATAAAGAAAGGAAAATATTATAATGCAAGAGGAAGTGTTTTTTAAATTAAACCGATAGACACTTTACAATCAAATAATATTTTACATAATATATTCTAGTCAGTGTATCCTACAAATACAACTATATACACTGTTAGTGGTAAATATATTACTCATTGCGGATATAGTATCGAAAATA
Source organism: Echinarachnius parma (assembly GCA_037951105.1). NCBI lineage: Eukaryota > Metazoa > Echinodermata > Echinoidea > Clypeasteroida > Echinarachniidae > Echinarachnius > Echinarachnius parma. Next base: position 55,474 of record JBAMJV010013367.1, read on the forward strand.
ATATCGCTAGTGATATTCGTTTGTCTCGCAATGTATGGTCAACAAGGGATCTAAAAGATCACGACGTTTCGTGCGCCGCTGCAACACTTCGTCACGCACACACACACACACACACACACACACACACACACACACACACACACACACACACACACACACACACACACACACACACACACACACACACACACACACACACACACACACACACACACACACACACACACACACACACACACACACGTATGCTCATTTATAATGAACACAGAACAACAAAATAACTGGAAAGGGAAGAAATGTGCTGTATAGTTATTATCATGAATTCAAATAATACAAATAATATTAATTGCGTTATTATTTTATTATCATTATTACTATTAATATTATTTGTATTATTGTTTATATTTTTGTTATTGGAGGCCGGCGCCAATAACATTGTTTCAGAAACATCTAATGCTCATCTTTCACAACACAAATCAATACATAGATAGGGATGAGTACAAAAGTTACATTTCAAAACGGATGAGAATGTGACAACTTTATAGGAAAACAATATGCAATAATATTCAATCATGCAAAGATATACTTTTATTTTCAAATTCCATAAAAATATGAAAAGTTCCATTAGAGTCCCAGCCACACCCACGTGAACATGATTTGGCCTAATGGGTCACAAGGACAAATTAAGACTATCCATCCAAGCTCGCAGATCCTGGCGCCTTTTAATTTTACATCAATCTACACGAATGCAAAATGCAGGAATGTAATCATGGCAATCGCGAGGCAGTGAACAGTAGACGGGTACATGTTGATCTTTTTTTGGGTTGAAAAGCATCGCTGGGTATTGGATGGCATGGAGATTGCTGTTCGCTACCCTCAGGATATTCGATGAAAAAATATACACAAGCGAGTCGGAATCGTCATAGGTTGGTGTGTGTGTGTGTGGTACCAAACAATCAAGCAAAATAAAACCAAAGCAACCAAAAACATGTATAGCACTAGTTGCAATATTACGACGAAGAGATAATTATTTCCCAATGCCCCCACTTAATATTGTGCTTGAACTAACTATGCCACAAAACACTAACTCGCAAACATAACACATATCCCATACAAATGCATACATGTACACATGCACGAACACACATACAAAACAAACAAATGCATGTGCCTATAGGCAAATAGGCTATAAGAATAATTTCATGTACTCACCTACTACGTTTGGAGTGTCATAGAAGTCTTTCAAGCTGTTCTGATCGAGGGACTCCTGGCTGCCTGTCACACCATTGAACTGGGCGGCTGCCTTGGCGTGGCCACGCCCATGGCCATTGGTCATAGACGCGGCGGCATCTTGCAAACGTATCGTCTGTAAGATGGCTGCGGCGTCGTTGCGTGCATTGACGTACGACTTCTTGGGGATCTTGGACGGCACGGTGATGGTCACGGGCTGGCAGCATTCTACGGTCAAGAACATAACAGGGAGAATAATAAGGGAGGTACTCCTCTGAACATCATATTTTCCATTTGGTTTGAGATAGCTTTGGACAATTAGGACTAGAGCGGGATATAGTAAGGGGCAATGAGATTTCTAAAAACAGTCACATCCAGTTAGCATATTTTTGTTTTGTGAAGTCTTCAGGTCGCATAGATGAAAGCAGAGCATGGGTATGGTCAGGTTTATTCTCGAAAGAGGAGTTTGCACTTGCTATAAGGTACTGTTAGGTGTCCTTATAACTTACACTGCGTACTAAATAGCTTGTAATGTTAGGCTTATCCGTATTACCCTTAAAACAGTTTGTAATGGGTTATTCTCCTCTTTACTACCCCATTCTTCAATTACTTTGTTGTTTAATGAGTATGGTCGGATTTTATACCGATTGAGGAGTATAGTGACGCAATAAGTGTAAAAGAAGAGACACACACTAGTTAGGGGGCTTTTCCTCCCCTGGCGATGGGGTGTTCCATGGAACATTTTCTATCTTTCTTGGCATAGCAAGGCGTGGGAGGCGGGGGGCTGGAGCTCCCCCTGGAGTTTTGAAAACGGCCATATTCGAGCAAGAAGCACCTGAAATCCGGCCATATTCGGGCAAAATGTTTTATGTTTGTACTAGGCCATCAACAAAATATAATTTTTGGGCTTGCAAAAAGGCGAGGAATTTTTTGTTTGCTTGTCAGGTGAAAAGTCGAGAAGGAAAGTTATTCGGGCAAAATACCTCAGCCCCCTTGAGACAAATGTTCCCCTACGCCCATGTCTCTTGGCTAAGAGTAAGAGCGGCTCGCTCACGCCTGATTAAGTCGAGCTTAAAGGAGGTATGAAACGGTCTCAGATGACGCAAGTGGGATAAGAGATACTTGATAGCGACCCTAGGGCTGCATAATGAAGAGGAAGATAGAGTTGTCGTTATAGTCAATTTGATAGGTAAGAGGAACATCACTATTATCTTCTCAACCGTGTGTTTAACTTGATAAAGGTCTATACAGAATGAATTAGCATTAAATAACGGCGAGTGAAAGTATGAAGTATATTTCTAAGCATTGTTTCTGCATACCACAGTGATCGAATGATTTTTGAATTTGTTATACTTAATTTAGCATCTCCTTCCAAATACAGATTTTTTTCAAGAGTCCCGATCAATGCATACTGCAATCGATAAAGAACCATTTTCTTCTCTTTCGGATTTTTTTTTTCTTATGCAAAACTTTCGTCTATCGTTCCCATCTCCCTCCCTTTGGCCACATGACTCTCTTCATTTCGCTTGTACCTCTCTCCCTTCTTATATATCTACACGAACATTATTGAAATGTTAAGCATGTTACTGAGAAGTATTATAAATCAATATAATTCAGGTATGACGGGACTAACCCGCCTGATACGTTCAGGGATGCGTTGAGCTTGTCGACAACGGTTCTAGGACTACTACCCCCTGGACAACCACCCCCCGGACGATTACCCCCCGGACAACTACCCCCCTAGGACAATTACCCCCCGGACAACTACCACCCGGACAATTACCCCCCTAGGACAATTACCCCCCAAGACAATTACCCCACCCCCAAGACAACTACCCCCCCAAGACAACTACCCCCAAGACAACTACCCCCCAAGACAATTACCCCCCAAGACAACTACCCCCAAGACAACTACCCCCCGGACAACTACCCCCCGGACAACTACCACCCGGACTATTACCCCCCCAGACAACTACCACCCGGACTATTACCCCCCGGACTACTACCCCCCGGACAACTACCCCCCGGACTACTACCCCCGCGACAACTACCCCCCGGCCAACTACCCCCCCGAAACTACCCCCCCGGACAACTGCCCCCCGGACAACTACCCCCCCCGGACAACTACCCCCCGCCAACTACCCCCCGGATAATTACCCCTCGGATTATTACCCCCCAAGACACTCTACCCCCCGGAATATTACCCCCCCCCTAGACAACTACCCCCCCAGATAGTTACCCCCGGACGATTACCCCCTGGACAATTAGCCCAATTCATCTGACCAGTGGCGGAGCGAGGGTCAATGGGGCGGGGGGGGGGGGGGGGGGGGGTGGGCAAGCTGGTAGTTGACCGATTTGGTGCATATGATCCTATATACAGTAATATTATATATGATACGTAGTTCAAGATATGGTAATCAAACATACATAATTTATGCATATTAAATAGTGGGGAGAGACAATCACCTCCACTTTCTCAAATGCATGGGTGGGGGATGGTGGGGGGATGGGGGGACAACTGGTAGTGGAGCGATTTGGTGCATATCCTAGACAGTAATATTATATGATACGTAGTTGAAGACCTATGGAATCAACATACATAATGTATGTATTAAGAAGTGGGAGAGACAATCACCTCCACTTTCAAATGTACGGGTGGGGGGGGGGTGGGGGGGGGGGAGGGGGGCATAACCCCCCCCCCCCATCCTCCCCGTCCCCCGGGTGCATTGTAAGCATGTATTTTTGACAATTTTGTTACCGTCAGTTGTATTTAGTAGTTTATAATCGTTTTTAACATTATAATTCATATATTGATTATTCAGGAAACATTCTTTGTTTGATTCCGATTTAAAACGTGTTTCGATTTCGAGTAATTTCGGGCAATCCGTGTACTTCATTCTGAGTATAACTGAATGCCACATGACGGATAAAAATAACTCATTCCTGGTAACCGCGCGAAAGCGTGGTTTGCGCGCCGTTGCGGTTGATGTTGTTAATTAGGGTGGTGGGGAACTGGGAATCGAACATGATAATATCAATTTGATTTTCAAACACAGTAAATGTAAATAGCGTGTTTTTATTGAATGATAAAAGTTGTGAATCAGTTGATCGAAGAACTAAATCGTATGAACATAATGCAATTTTGAACCAAAATTACAAGCCTTCAGCTCAATTTCGTGAAATTTAATGACACGCTTATTGAAACGAATGAAAAGCTATTACGAAATTGACCAAAAACAAATAAAACATGTGATACGCCTAGGTCAAAAATCCACCGGATGCCGCACAATGTTTTTACCTACATTTCGGATTGCGATATCGTACGATAACTGCAGTATATTCTATTGGCAGTCCCGTAGCATGAGGTGCGTACACCCACCCCCCCCCCCCCCCCCCCCCCTTAAGAAAGGACCACTTTGTATCGGTCTCGGGCAGCGATCGGCCCATTTGACATCCCCAACTCCCTGCTTACAAAACTAAAACAGTGGTCTAAATCAGCGGCGGATCCCCCCTCCCCCCCCCCCCCCCCCCACACACACAAACGCACACTAATATGACTCAGCAAGTTGTATTGGTCACGTTTTTGAATATACGCACCCCCAAAGCCCAAACCCTCCGCCTTGAAAAATCCAAGCTACCGGCCTGACCAATCACATATAATTTGTCTTGGGGTGGTTGTCTTGCGGGGTAATTGGCTCTGGGTGAAGGGGGTGGGGGGGGGGGGGGGAATATTCCAGGGGGTTATCGACCGGGGGTGATTGTCTGGGGGGTAATCGTCCGGGGGGTAGTTGTCCGGGGGGTAATAATCCGGGGGTAGTTATCCGGGGGGTAGTATACGCACCCCCAAAGCCCAAACCCTCCGCCTTGAAAAATCCAAGCTACCGGCCTGACCAATCACATATAATTTGTCTTGGGGTGGTTGTCTTGCGGGGTAATTGGCTCTGGGTGAAGGGGGTGGGGGGGGGGGAATATTCCAGGGGGTTATCGACCGGGGGTGATTGTCTGGGGGGTAATCGTCCGGGGGTAGTTGTCCGGGGGGTAATAATCCGGGGGTAGTTATCCGGGGGGTAGTTGTCCGGGGGGTAATTGTCCGGGGGGTAGTTGTCCGGGGGGTAGTTGTCCGGGGGGTAATTGTCCGGGGGGTAGTTGTCCGGGGGGGTAGTTGTCCGGGTGGTAGTTGTCTTGGGGGTAGTTGTCTTGGGGGGTAATTGTCTTGGGGGGTAATTGTCTTGGGGGGTAGTTGTCTTGGGGGGTAATTGTCTTGGGGGGTAATTGTCTTGGAGGGTAATTGTCTTGGGGGGTAATTGTCCTAGGGGGGTAATTGTCCGGGTGGTAGTTGTCCGGGGGGTAATTGTCCTAGGGGGGTAGTTGTCCGGGGGGTAATCGTCCGGGGGGTGGTTGTCCAGGGGGTAGTAGTCCGGACACGGTCGACAACGGTTATTTAGCAAAATGGACTCGCGTGTTTACTTCTCACTTAAAACCTGATCATTGTAAAGAGGTCGAATGATATGGCTGGTTTAAACGGTGACTAAATTAAAAACGCATGTTGACTTTGGTTGATCTATAATAAACAAATATACCATGCACTGAGAGCCTCTAGTTGAAATTATGGATTCCGAGGTGACAGGAAAAGCACTATGTTCTGAGGGTCGTAGACCCGAAAAACATAGTGCTTTTTCTGTCACCGAGGAATCCATAATTTCACTAGTGGCTCGAAATAGTGCATGATATATTTGTTTTATATCCTTCGCATAATCATAATCATCGCAAAAACAAATGATTTCAATTCAATTAAAGAAAAATATAAAGAAAAACTAAACATTGATCATGGAACCATCACTGCACTGACTATGTTCTGTTTGTGACACTGACCCCCTTTGCGCAATAGTCCTAGCGCAGAGCGCGTATTGCGCTATCTTTCCATTCATGGTTACGCGCCTTAACAACTAATGCGCACCCAAATGCAAAACGCGCGCATCAAAGTGAATAATTAACCTGCTTTACATACTACATACACACGTGTAATTGTATGGAGAAAATACATTACACATACAGCTACTGCAGTGCACACCGCGGCCGATTGTTAGACGAATTAGTGTCACGACCACAGAAGGACAACGATGCACAATGTGCACCATTGTCGTAATTTTTAAATTCGAATACCGCTACGTTATACATGAAATGCATCTCTAGAATATTCTTTGGAACTTATTGATATTCACGGGTGAAAATATGCTGTATTTCTATTTTTAAAAACTCTTTGAGAAATCTCGTCGAGCATCTTTCGCAAGCTAAAACAAGACCTCTGCTCGCAGGGAAGTTTTATAACACGCATCTCTATGGGCTCAATATGATCACCCGGCGTCTATGACGTCATTCATGGAATAGCATTTACTATTCCATGAATGACGTCACGCATAGCACATTTTTCTCCATGGGCATTACTATGTTTGGTCACATGACGTTATGTAGACCAATCACTGAACAGGATTTCATTCATGTAGGATATAATAAACAAATATACCATGCACTGAGAGCCTCTAGTTGAAATTATGGATTCCGAGGTGACAGGAAAAGCACTATGTTCTGAGGGTCGTAGACCCGAAGAACATAGTGCTTTTTCTGTCACCGAGGAATCCATAATTTCACTAGTGGCTCAAAATAGTGCATGATATAATTGTTTTATATCCTTCGCATAATCATAATCATCGCAAAAATTAATTATTTCAATTAAATTAAAGAAAAATATAAAGAAAAACAAAACATTGATCATGGAACCATCACTGCACTGACTGTGTTCTGTTTGTGACACTGACCCCCTTTGCGCAATAGTCCTAGCGCAGAGCGCGTATTGCGCTATCATTGCATTCATGGTTACGCGCCTTAACAACTAATGCGCATAATAAAGATTATATCCTACATGAATGAAATCCTGTTCAGTGATTGGTCTACATAGCGTCATGTGACCAAACATAGTAATGCCCATGGAGAAAAATGTGCTATGCGTGACGTCATTCATGGAATAGTAAATGCTATTCCATGAATGACGTCATAGACGCCGGGTGATCATATTGAGCCCATAGAGATGCGTGTTATTAAACTTCCCTGCGAGAAGAGATCTTGTTTTAGCTTGCGAAAGATGCTCGACGAGATTTCTCAAAGAGTTATTTAAAAAGAAATACAGCATATTTTCACCCGTGAATATCAATAAGTTCCAAAGAATATTCTAAAGATGCATTTCATGTATAACGTAGCGGTATTCGAGTTTAAAAATTACGACAATGGTGCACATTGTGCATCGTTGTCCTTCAGTGGTCGTGACATAATTCGTCATTTAACAATCGGCCGCGGTGTGCACTGCACTAGCTGTATGTGTTAATGTACGAATAACTATTTTCTCCATACAATTACACGTGCGTACTGTAAAGCAGGTTAATTATTCACTTTGATGCGCGCGTTTTGCATTTGGGTGCGCATTAGTTGTTAAGGCGCGTAACCATGAATGGAATGATAGCGCAATACGCGCTCTGCGCTAGGACTATTGCGCAAAGGGGGTCAGTGTCACAAACAGAACACAGTCAGTGCAGTGATGGTTCCATGATCAATGTTTTGTTTTTCTTTATATTTTTCTTTAATTTAATTGAAATAATTAATTTTTGCGATGATTATGATTATGCGAAGGATATAAAACAAATATATCATGCACTATTTTGAGCCACTAGTGAAATTATGGATTCCTCGGTGACAGAAAAAGCACTATGTTCTTCGGGTCTACGACCCTCAGAACATAGTGCTTTTCCTGTCACCTCGGAATCCATAATTTCAACTAGAGGCTCTCAGTGCATGGTATATTTGTTTAATACATCACATATCTGTTGACTATTTGATGTACATTTTTGTCATATTTTTTAGATTATTTTTTCTATTATTTTTGTTCTACCTGCTAAGATCCACCCCTAAAAAAACCCTTCTCCATTGACTTCTCTGACATCACAATACCATTCAACCATCGATCAGCTAGATAAACATAAACAAAAGATATGTTCTCACCCACTGAGTACCTTATTGCATTAGCATTGGATGTTTTCATTGAAACCCTTCTTTTCATGGTGAGTGGGCATTGTATAAAGGTGGTCAGTTGACATACCAATGTCTTTTGTTCATCTAGCTGACTGATGGTTGAATGGTATTATGATGTCACAGAAGTCAATAGCTTCTAGCGGGTTTTTTTAGGGGTGAAGCTTAGCAGGTAGAAAAAAGTAATTAAAAAAATAATATAAAATATATGACAAAAATGTAAATCAAATAGTCAACAGATATGTGATGTATTCATTATCATAGATCGACCAAAGTCAACTTGCGTTTTAAATTTAGTCACCCTTTAATATTAAAACTGTTTGTAGTGTTTGTTTTACCATTATAATGATTATATTGCACCTACTAATAGCGGTTTCCAAGGGTTAGAAGCGATGCACTTAAATAGACTTGTCACGCAGCTTGCGGTCACATGCACCGACTGTCGATTTACTCAATTAACATTTTTGGCCGGAATGAATCTGGCGCACCATCGCATAAAGCAATAACAACTTTATATTCATATGACAGTCCAATAATCAAAACATGAAATGCATTTTCGCCAATCATCAATTGATAATTTCGGTTACCTGATCCTCCCTCAGGAGTACTGAAATTGACCATGGATACATTGTGTTACTTTTTATTTTTTACCGATTTCCACGAAATACAAATGTATTCATAATATTGACCAATGTAAACCAAACACAAAAAGTAACTTCCCTCATTAAACATAATTTCATAACCAAGAATCATTTCAAGATTTCGTCTTGCCAAAATATTTATAATATGTTAGTTAGGGAAATAATGTATAAAGGTAACCAATAATCCATGGTTGAGTAAGCACACATTGCAAAATGGATGGAATATCAAACAGCATTGTTTCATAAACCATAATCAATACATTCAGTCACATTTGCTGTTCTACGACAATGTACGCACAATGTATTGTGACTTTTGAATTGGGCCATTTTGTCCTTTATAATCAGTGCTCATTCAGCCATGTGATGAAATATAATAAATTTGGCAGAATAATATCGCAATAATTACGTAGACAGCAGCTCATTATTCAGGATACAACTTTCGATCATCATACAGTATATAACGCATCTTCCATCAAGAAGATGATAATGAGAAGAGTGTTATCGGAAGCCAGTCTGCCATCGGTATCCATGCTACATCGCCTATACCCGGGAACATCAGTACTGTGTTATATTATACTCGTATACCAGGCGTGACTTCCATACAAAATATATCATAATTATCATGACCTTCTCTAGTCTCATATCTTATTCATATTCATATTAATGTCCACTTTATCCTGGTCTTTATTCTGTCACTTCCGAATACAATTATGTTACCATTTCCTCGGATCTCCTTTGGTCGTGGCACGGTGTGAAATATAATAGCGACTATACTTTTCCAATCGATTAATATACCAAAGTATTCCCGAAATATCTTTGAAAATAATACATGTTCCTTTAGGCGAAATTCACACTTAAAGCTAACGAGGAGTATTTTTGGATTTTCAAAATATCACCCGATCTCGTAGGAAAGTCTTTGTTGTATTATACATTTGAATAGGAAATCAATTCTGGTATTATATATTCTTCGTACATTATCACGATTCACGACGATCGCTTAATTTATTATTGGCATGATCATAATGGGTTAATTTATTATTGGCATGATCATAATGGGAGCTACTTCTGTGCAACATTAAGGGGCAAAAAACGGTGAAATATGTACACGTACAATACAACGTCGCTTCCTTTACTTAATTTAATTTTTTAATGTTGCAGTTATGTTCATTTATTTATTACCGGATTAATTGTATATTATTAATAACATCTATACGTAATGTATTGTTTGTTACATGTTTGTGCACTACTTCTAATGTCGGTCGTGTATTCCATCAACACGTACGACAGGTTTACATCAATTATTCTACCAGCGGGTTGTCCTCGGACCTCACAAATTGTGTAAACGTGACTTGTACGTCATAATACAGGTTCATGCAATATTTATGAACCACTGAAAAGATATTGCTTCCTAAAAACACAAACACAAATACAAAATTCAATCCTGTTCATTCAACAAGAGAACAGTGAAATTGACAGATTGAGGGGAGAAATAATGTTATGTTTATAGATTCAGTTTGAGGTCATTATGACCCAGACTGTATGAGATTAGAGCCAACTTTAATATCTATGGAAGATTTGACCAGCAAAGTGCTTTGTATAAAACCACACTAGCATGGCAACAGTACTTGAACATTTCTCTGCTCTATATTAAAAACAAAACAAAAAAACAAAGCAAAGCAAATTTAAATCGATAAACACAGCCAGTTCTACACAATAAGAATAACATTTTGATGTGTAGTCAAAAATTATTCTTGTTAAAAATCGGAAGGGGAATAAAGGGAGTGCCCCCCCCCCCCCCCATTATGTTGAGGTCAAGACATTTTCCTGTTTGTGTTTTGTTTGTTAGATGCCGGATGCCCACCCCTCCTTTCAATCGCACATCTACAGAGCTTCAGGCGCCTGTTGTATTAGATGCCGGATGCCCACCCCCTCCCTTCAATCGCACATCTACAGAGCTTCAGTTGTTAGATGCCGGATGCCCACCCCCTCCCTTCAATCGCACATCTACAGAGCTTCAGTTGTTAGATGCCGGATGCCCACCCCCTCCCTTCAATCGCACATCTACAGAGCTTCAGTTGTTAGATGCCGGATGCCCATCCCCTCCCTTCAATCGCACATCTAGATGCCGGATGCCCATCCCCTCCCTTCAATCGCACATCTACAGAGCTTCAGGCGCCTATGATCGGTGTAATTTCTTTTATCTATCGAAAGATTTGCTTGGGGATACACATGTAAAGACTCCACATATTCCAAGTGAAATCTTGAGATATTACGCCCATCCCCAACAGCTTTCTCACACCCCATTCATACCTGCGTCTAGCCACTGGCTCGCGAAGCCAGTGCCGAGCCAGTGCTAGACGCAAGTCTGAATAGGGTGCATGAAGTACCCACGCTACTGCTAAAGGTAGCCATTTATCAATGATACTCTCAATGAATACCCGAATAACGCAAGCAGGTTATCTAGGGAGTATTTATCTTCTTATAATCATCTACAACATTGTTCAATCAGTAACACGTATATGGAATCCACGACAGGGTTCATGCATCTTTTAGGTTGTCACACGGGCTTGCATCCATTCCGCATAATAATTGTAGTAATCAATTATGTCTTGGGAAACCGCTCTTAAAAGGTTACATGATTAACGCTTTAGTTTCATTTATCTTGTATCTTTATGTCACAATTAGAGTTTTAAACCTCAGTGTGCTTATTAGCTACGCTGGTACATGTAAAAGAAGATAAGTGCACCCTAGATGTGTACAGGGCAATCGAGTATTGTATTTTCGTTGCGATAGTGAAATAATGAATGAATTAGCCATAGAGTTTTATATTAAAAAAAGCTAGTCATATAACCAGATAACTATATGATTAGTATACAGTCTGACTATGGAGCTCCCTTTTCCCTGGTCTGACGCATCCATATCCCAAAGTATTGATCGGTTATTTGTCTGATATATGTGAATGCTGATAAAATCGAAATAAATCGAACCCGAGACCACCTGGTTACAAAACCTGACATTAAAAAACAACATAACTGCAAACTGAATCTGTGAACTTTTTGAATAGTTGTGGAGATGTTTACTTTCATCATTACATCAGTCGACATATAAATCAGTTTTGTAAATTTGCAACATTTCAAAGTACCACCGAGAATATACTGATGTTTAAATGTGAATTGCGTGGTTACCATGGTTTCATGTATCTAAATTACTAAAAATAAAACACCACAAATCACTTGTACTAGTAGTAACACCCGTGCTCATATTGCGCTAACCGCTAACCTTGCAGAGAATATGGGAAATTAACACTCGAAGTCGGGAGGCTGCAGCCCCACCCCCCCCCCCCCCCCCCTCCTGTCGCCTATATGACTGAACCAAGTCCCCTCTGATAATATGACATCCCCTACCCATAATAGTGTAGGGGGCGGGGAGGCTGCGGGGAGGCTCTGATAATGTGAAATCACCTACCCATAATAGGGGGGGGGGGGGGTAGAGGCTGCAGCCCCCCTCCTTACGCCTACCTATATGGCTGAACCAAGTCCTCTGATAATGTGAAATCACCTACCAATAATAGGGGGGGGGGTAGAGGCTGCAGCCCCCCCCCCCCCCTCTTTACGCCTATATGGCTGAACCAAGTCCTCTGATAATGTGAAATCACCTACCAATAATAGGGGGGGGGGGGGGTAGAGGCTGCAGCCCCCCCCCCTCTTTACGCCTATATGGCTGAACCAAGTCTCCTCTGATAATGTGAAACCACCTACCCATAATAGCGGGGGTGGGGGGGGGGGGGGGGGGGTAGAGGCTGCAGTCCCCACTCCCCTCCTTTCGCTATATGGCTGAACCAAGTCTCCTCTGATAATGTGAAACCACCTACCCAGAATAGTGGGGGGAGGGGGGGGGGGGGGGGTAGAGGCTGCAGTCCCCCCCTCCCCTCCTTTCGCCTATATGGCTGAACCAAGTCTCCTCTGATAATGTGAAACCACCTACCCAGAATAGTGTGGGAGGGGGGGGGGGGGGTAGAGGCTGCAGCCCCCCCCCTCCTTACGCCTATATGGCTGAACCAAGTCTCCTCTGATAATGTGAAACCACCTACCCAGAATAGTGGGGGGGGGGGGGGGGGGGGGGGATAGAGGCTGCAGTCCCCCCCCCCTCCTTACGCCTATATGGCTGAACCAAGTCTCCTCTGATAATGTGAAACCACCTATACCCAGAATAGGGGGGGGGGGGGGGTTAGAGGCTGCAGTCCCCCCTCCCTCCTTACACCTATATGGCTGAACCAAGCCTCCTCTGATAATGTGAAACCACCACCCAGATAGGGGGGGGGGGGTAGGGGGGGGGGGGGGGGTTGCAGCATCCTATACATACGCCCATATATGTAAACCATGCAAGTCTCCTCTGATAATGTGAAAGCACCTACCCAGAATAGGCATCTCATCGCTCCGGGATTTCCGCAGGCAGTTGCTCCTCCTGAATACACCGAGTCGATGCAACACAAACGTTGCCAGGGAAACGAAGAAGATGCAAGCAAGCGAGATGCCTATAATTGCGCCCACGGACACTGAGAGGAGATAAAAAGATGGAATGAATAATGACACAACAGAAAACAACTTGTTGACGAAGAACGGACACTATGCATGGTCTCCTGATAAGAAAGTCTGTGCTATTAAGAATGAAAAAGGAATGAAGTTATCAAAACATCACAAATGTAAAGTCATTATTTGAATCCGCCAGGGAATCTGCGTGGGAGAGGATGTACGGAGGTAAATCGTTATCTCAATAAACAATACAACAATACTTGCATAATACAGCAATGGAACACTGTTACAAGTTGGCAATGATATGATCTGAATACTTAAGTTTGCGCTTTCCTATTCAGTTAAAATTAGGGTAATTGTATACAAAAACATTTTCATGTTCAGATCTGTCTGTATCCGCATTTCTTTTATTTACAGAATGTCTACAATATAATTTGCGATCCTTGTTCAACTTGACGTGTGACCGGTATAGGGTCGCAAGATTGGTAGAGCGCGCTCTCAAATTAAGGAAGTTCTATTTGATACCATATAGAGCTTGCCATTCCGTTATTCCTTCGGAGAGAAACTTTACCCTCTTTCGCTGATCTCTACCATATCTACGCAGGGGCATGAATGTCGGCAGGATTGGAACGTGATTCCTAGCACTCTTCATGCAGGTGCCAACAAGACGGAATGCTCCCCGTAGCCTGCATGTTCATGAACTGTTTTTACTGAATCTGATGATGCCTGTATGATGATATCTGGGTCTATTGAATGAAATCAGACAAGTTGTTGAGACCTGATGCATCAGTGGGGTATAGCTACGGGGCGGGCGGGGAGGGGTGGGCACGTGCTCCTCCAATCATTTGATAAAAACAACAAATATAAGGGTATATCCCCCTCCCAAATAGAAATGCATCATGAGTTCCCCCGATCATTAGGGTCACGCTTCGCCAATGTGACACATAATCAACACATATCTGTTTCAAATAAATCGGTTCATATACCCTAGATCAAATAGCGTAGTCAATGTCTAGAGCCAAATTTGTCGAGTTACTGGGAAGCAGGCAAATAACATCCACTAACGCTACTCCTTTGAGACTTTGAGAGATCAGTTGATAACCACGTATACTGAAGTCAGTACACTGTTAAAACGCTGTGTAAAAATGGTTGTTGAATCTTTTTATACAACTTTAGGTGTAGCATGAATAGTTGTAGAAAGAAGGGTTGTGTAAAGCGGCCATTGTTCAAGCGTTGTTGACAAGTGTTAAATCACGTGATAATTCGACCGCGAAATCACCGCAACAAAACCCCTTTTGTCCCCCAGCAGACCAAGCGAACCTAGTGCAGTCAGAAGCGTGTTAGATTTATAACCCAAAGACACCCGGTTCGATTCCGACCTTGCCGCTTTTTAGTACAATCCTTTTTGTATTTGCTATTTCAACAACAGGCTTGTTGAAATTTATTCTAAACAACAGTTGTTGAAACAATTTAAACAACAGTTGTTTAAACTTTAAAGAACTGGGGTTGTTGAATGTTTTCAACAACAGTTGGATGGTTCATATGTTAAACAGCGGTTGTTGAATTTGTTTACACCGCGTTTTAACAGTGTAGTCAGAGAGGTATACTCTACGTTTGCTTGTTTGTACTTTTACTTGTACTTTTGGGTCAAAATATTGGTGGCGCACGTGTCCCCCTGTCCCCGCAGCTCCCCCACTGACGGTCGTGTTATTACAGTCTGTTAACGTAGAATTGTTAGTGAATCAATTGACACAGAAAATCCGCGGTGCCATGGAAAACTAAACGCGGGGGAAAAGATTTTGTTTTGGTATAATCAGGAATAAATAAGCAGAACTTTAAGTTTGTAAACATGTTTTGGTATATAAGGCGGACATACACGACCCATATTACTAATACGAGAAACCCAATCTTTAAACAGAATGTTGAATCAAAAATGTTTTCTTAATACAGTATTAACTGTTTGTGTCGGGTGCCATATCATGCAACACACTAGATACATTTGCTTTAAAAATTGCTTCTAAATGTGTTAAAAGGCGTTTTCCACAGACAGTCCTCAAGATCTTTGTGTCAGGTCTCCACGTGCGGATATTTGGTTTTACGAGTGCTCGGAGACAAAAACAAGCCCGAGCGATTCGGATTCGCCCCCGACTATCATGATCAGTGATTTTGTTCACGAATCGATTTCATTTTCGGCACGTATTTCAATTTATTCAAGCTCTGTACGATGCATGGGAAATTATTATCAATATAAAGGATGCGATATTCACAATAATACAATAAATTGCATTATAAAGTAATACTTTACCAGTACTTGATTAGCTTTTGTTTCAAAGTGAGAATGATGAGAATGATGAGTATGTATTATATATGAGGCATTATAATACAAGTTTGTATTTCATAATGTATTTCAATATTTGTTGTAATGGTCGATGGCTGTTGTAGTAGTCGATGGCTGTTGTAGTGGTCGATGGCTGTTGTAGTAGTCGATGGCTGTTGTAGTGGTCGATGGCTGTTGTAGTAGTCGATGGCTGTTGTAGTGTTCGATGGCTGTTGTAGTAGTCGATGGCTGTTGTAGTGGTCGATGGCTGTTGTAGTAGTCGATGGCTGTTGTAGTGGTCGATGGCTGTTGTAGAAGTCGATGGCTGTTGTAGTAGTCGATGGCTGTTGTAGTGGTCGATGGCTGTTGTAGTAGTCGATGGCTCTTGTAGTAGTCGATGGCTGTTGTAGTAGTCAATGGCTGTTGTAGTGGTCGATGGCTGTTGTAGTGGTCGATGGCCGTTGTAGTGGTCGATGGCTGTTGTAGTAGTCGATGGCTGTTGTAGTGGTCGATGGCTGTTGTAGTGGTCGATGGCTGTTGTAGTAGTCGATGGCTGTTGTAGTAGTCGATGGCTGTTGTAGTAGTCGATGGCTGTTGTAGTGGTCGATGGCTGTTGTAGTAGTCGATGGCTGTTGTAGTGGTCGATGGCTGTTGTATTAGTCGATGGCTGTTGTATAGTAGTCGATGGCTGTTGTAGTAGTCGATGGCTGTTGTAGTAGTCGATGGCTGTTGTAGTGGTCGATGGCTGTTGTAGTGGTCGATGGCTGTTGTAGTAGTCGATGGCTGTTGTAGTGTTCGATGGCTGTTGTAGTAGTCGATGACTGTTGTAGTAGTCGATGGCTGTTGTAGTGGTCGATGGCTGTTGTAGTGGTCGATGGCTGCTGTAGTAGTCGATGGCTGTTGTAGTGTTCGAAAAAAAATATATATAGCTATATTTTTAGAACAAGGACGTAACGTTTGGTGGAGAAAAAAAAGTCGGAGACAAGCTATATTGTAGAGGTTCAAAGCCGTATAAAGTCAATTCAGTTTTGTATTTCAAATGTAGGGTATGTTACCCCCTTCGTGGCTTAAATGAGATTGAAATACCATTAAAGTATTCCAACATAATCCAGATGTGGAAATATCAAAGGGCATGCTTGTGCCAACGTATATGATTGTGTTACTTGATAATAAACCCATTCACAAAAGCCCTTGGACAGTGCTTGATCCTGAGTGTCTACAATCCATTGTGGAAGGACAAACACGTCATGATGAATTACCATGTTAATCTCTCGCCCATGTGAATTACTCCTACTCCCATATAATGGTACTGCAACATTTCAATAAAACATAGTTTACAAGAAATCAAACCATATGTTGGCTTAAACATCGCAGTATACAAAGGAGGAACTGGCATAATACCGTAAGTCTTATATGAAGCATTTTATTAACCCGTTTCTGATTCAAATCTAGGTTTGGGGTTAGGTTTTCAGATCTATTATCAGATCCTTATGACTTACAGCAGTACTATGCATGTCGATTAATTGCAAAGGCGACAGTCTTCTCCTGTATCATATACCTAAAGGATAAATCAGACTCGATTCTAACCATTATTTACTTAAAACGGTACGAGTATTTGCCAGCCAACCCATATCACACATATATTAACAAAACAACATTAAGTTGAAAGTAATACGATTATTGTAGATTATTTGGTTAGGCTTGACCAAATGCTTTCACCTATGGAAGATGAGGCATGAACACCTCGTCAGTAATATGGACGTCCGACCCCACACTAACACGATTAAGAGTATTTTAAGCAAACTTATGGAAATTAAATCGATTTGGTTTCGCTCCTTTTCTCTCTCCACCTCGATATGTCCCCTGGATTTTCATTTCAAGTCTCAGGTGGCATACAGAGCCTAAATCGGTTCAGGTTTCCGTGAAATGGGCGATCCACTTAAACATGAGAATAGGTCCCCCTCTCTCCCTCTTATCTCCTCTCCTCTCCTCTCGTCTCCTCTTCTCTCCTTCCACCATCCCCTCTCTGACAGATCCATACTATCTGAGTATAGTGAAAGGTAGTTTGTCGCATCTTTTTGTAGAAGTTTTATTTCCTTTATATAGCATTACTATACGGCTGTTTTTATACTCAACTGGTTAAGTTCCTCCACAGCACTGAGAATTCTTGCGTTGTTATGGATATTTACCACCCTTTTCTCCATTCGTGTCGCGGGGATGCGTTAATGCCTACATATGGGACAATGACTTATAATGTATCCCTCATGCTCTTTACAGACCGTTAGACGTAAGCTGTGAAAGTAACGACTTTGATGCAAGTTTGTATCCCTTATCCGATTTGTTACATCTTGCTGTAAATCCCGCCGTCCTAATCTGTAATTAGCACATCGTAATTCTGGCCCGAAGAGCAAACATTGACACGTATCTGCTATGCGAACACGTTACTATCTGCAGCATGGAGGCAACATGCAGACAGGTATGGGAGTGTAAGCTTAAATGGGACCACCAGGCAAAGACCAACACATATATGTTTTTGTACCGTTGTGTGATATCAAAATAGATACCAACATTTTACAAAGGATTGTGTAGTTCATAAACAAAGCAATTAATTACCACCACTTACGGAACCACTATTATTTTGTGGTTCCGTATGGGCCAAACATTTTCGAGTGCGCCAATGCTATTAACGCGTACGTTTGGAGACAATAGAATTCCGGACGATTCGTTCGCTCTGGACAAAGTAGTCTTCGTACATTCAGACCCATGAACGCATGGTTTACAATGGTGATGCGTTTTCCAATTATCATTTTTTTTCTTCTGGAAACATATTTGTGTGAACTTGTTGATGGAATGGACTACTAAAGATGTATACCTTTCATTTATTAGAATATTTGTTTTGGGTGGTGGTACCAACACCCAAAAATGATATTCTTATAAATAAAGAGTAATATGTTTAGAATTCCATCCCACCAAAAAGTTTAGAAAAATATGTTTCCAGAAAAAAATTATATAATTGGGAAACGCATCACCATACTAAAACATATGTTTATGGGTCTCCATACGAAGACTACCTTTTGCCTACGACGAACGCATCGTCCGTGATTCCACTGTCTCCAAATGTACGCGAGAATAGAATTGGCGCGCTTGTGTGCTCTTCTTTGCCTTCCAAATCATCAAAACTTACTTGGAACTCTAGTGGTTCATTCATACCTTATCATATTCAAATTAACAATAAAAGCGCGGGACAGGTTTCGGTTTTTCAAATTTCCATTTTGTTCAAAAGATATTTACGATTGAAGTATGTCTGTATAAAATTGTCTATACGGGATAATTTCATCCGTGTACAAAGTAAGTGCAATGAGTGTTTAGTGAATATCACTTTTTGCACTTGTCAACAAAGTTACTAGATTCCTTTCAAGGGAACAGATAGGGGAAAGTCACAATCGTTCTCCGAACCAGTCACTATTGATCCAGCGATACAGCAACGTGCTTATGAATAGACCTATGAGGAGTAAGAATTACATAGCAGTTATTTAATGATTTAGGGGAGCAGTGGATTTTATCATTATCAAAATATATTATTGGCAAAGCCTTTTGACTTTATATAGAGTTTTCGGAACGTTTCTTTCGTAATAGTGAACTGGTTTAATTACATCCATATTGGATTATGCGGAGTTCATACAGTTGGCCTTTTGACTGTGAATTCTGTATAGAAATAGAAAACGATATTTTGTTATACAGTCGCCCTTCCAATGACTATGTTCAATTACACTAATAATGATTTAAGACAACTAAACGGTTCGGAATAATTCAACCACTCAGAAGAAACAACACTACATAATGTAATTCCCATTTGCCTGAAACTATGATAAGATCACATTCATATATTTCATAATATACTTCATGATAATATTGTCTGTCACAAATTATTTGGATTTATATATTCACCCACGCATCCAATTCTTGCATTTGTCACGCCGCATGTCTGGAGACGTGTCTCGTTGATATGTTTATATCTACCGTAGATAGCTCTGAACATAATTATCTTCGTAAGTTTGACTGATACGAGAAATCATTCTTTGTAATAAGCATATAGAAGCAACTCTGATAGACTGCATGGTTGAATGGGATACCGAACATCTCTTCGTAAGTTTAACTTATAGTTTACGAGCAATCATTCATTGTAAAAACCATGGTAAGCAACTTTGATAGACTGCTATACTATTTTGAGCCGTGATTCGCTGTCAAAATGTAACGAGCAAACTAATACAATGAAATTAATACAACTACATAATTATGCACATGGCTACAATGACAACGTTAACAGTTTTTTTCCCTCTCTAATTTGTTTATTATGAATGTCCTCTGCCGTAGTAAATTGGGCCACTTGAGAATTATTACTACTTAATTCCACCCGTTTGAAAATGTCATGAAAATATGAACAAAAACAGATTGGCTGTCCCCACTCCTCTAGAGAAGACACTTAATACGCCCCTGTGAGGTAGCATGTCTTCTACTCCACAAAGGTGAACATGTCGAAAGACCCATTTTCAGGAGAGGTCGGTATAATCATATCGATTTTCACTTGAATATTTGTGGTGCTTGTTGCTTGCAATATGAATATATATAGTACTTCAAGGTGACTCGTATTGGACGGTATTCTTCATGTGACGGATTGTGCATTACGATGGAAATAATACATATTTACATGTAAAACATCGACAAATTTAAGATAAATCATTTTATTTCACTTGTATTGTTGAATATGGTTAAAATATCCTTTTATCACGTTATTCTTAACATTTCGACAAGGACAGGGACATTTTCCACCTTCAATTCCCGGAGAAAAGGTGTTTTAAGTGACCAATTCGAATATTATTTCTTTCTTCTAAATATTAAGTTGACTATTTGTCATCAACCTGTATACATTGTAGTCTCGCTTCGATGTATAGTATTCTCAGAGTTAGGGTTTTTAAATAAAACTAAGCATACATTACATGTGATTGAGTGTGTCACATTTATAAATTCCAGGCCAAAGGTATTTAATTGTCATGTAACCACCATTCATAAAATTGTATACATGATAACAACATTTGTTACATGACATAATACAAACTGAGAGCCTCATCCACTCCCTAATAACATCCAGATTGGACTTCTGCAATAGCCTTCTTGTTGGCCTTCCAGCTTCATCAATAAGAAGACTTCAGGCTGTGCAGAATGCAGCTGCTCGCATCACACCAATCCTGGAAGAATTGCACTGGCTGCCAGTTGAGTACAGGATAAAGTTCAAGGTCCTACTGCTGACATTCAAGGCTGTCCACGATCTGGCCCCTCAATATGTTGCTGCCTTGGTGAAAAGAATCAGTCTCGTCAGGCTACCTCTCAGGGCTCGCTCTTCGGTCTTTCTCCAAGTCCCACGGACACGACTCGAAGCTATGCACTCTGGTGATCGTGTCCGTGGGACTTGGAGAAGAAGACCTGAAGAGCGTAGCCTGGACGAGACTGATTCTTTTCCACCAAGGCAGCAACATATTGAGGGGCCAGATCGTGGACAGCCTTGAATGTCAGCAGTAGGACCTGAACTTTATCCTGTACTCAACTGGCAGCCAGTGCAATTCTTCCAGGATTGGTGTGATGCGAGCAGCTGCATTCTGCACAGCCTGAAGTCTTCTTATTGATGAAGCTGGAAGGCCAACAGAAGGCTATTGCAGAAGTCCAATCTGGATGTTATTAGGGAGTGGATGAGGCTCTCAGTTTGTATTATGTCATGTAACAAATGTTGTTATCATGTATACAATTTTATGAATGGTGGTTACATGACAATTAAATACCTTTGGCCTGGAATTTATAATGTGACACACTCAATCACATGTAATGTATGCTTAGTTTTATTTAAAAACCCTAACTCTGAGAATACTATACATCGAAGCGAGACTACAATGTATACAGGTTGATGACAAATAGTCAACTTAATATTTAGAAGAAAGAAATAAATATTCGAATTGTGTCACTTAAAACACCTTTTCTCCGGGAATTGAAGGTGGAAAATGTCCCTGTCCTTGTCGAAATGTTAAGAATAACGTGATAAAAGGATATTTTAACCATATTCAACAATACAAGTGAAATAAAATGATTTATCTTAAATTTGTCGATGTTTTACATGTAAATATGTATTATTTCCATCGTAATGCACAATCCGTCACATGAAGAATACCGTCCCAATACGAGTCACCTTGAAGTACTATATATATTCATATTGCCAAGCACAAGCACCACAAATATTCAATGAAAATCGATATGATACTACCGACACCACTCCCATTAAAAACATCACCATAAACCAAAATATTCTACATCCTCATACACCTTTTTACACCTATAGAACAACTCTTCCTATTTTCCCTACCAAATAAAGAATAACACAAAAACAATCCAAAACCCCTTTATACAAACACTACTACCACCAACAACCCTACTTCCCCAAACACTTCCCTATTCCAACACCTACCCCATACTCCTCTTTCCCCACCATAACCCCTAATACAATAACTCCATATCACAAACATACTAATACAACCAAACCCAATACAAACTAAATCATAAACAAAATTCCTCTCCACCCTTACCCCCACTACAATCTCTAAACACCTAATAACCCATTAAAACCCCCATCCATCAACTAACCCACACACTAACCCCAACCTCCTTCTCATAACTTACTCCCAACAACCCAATCCTACACACATACTAATCAACACAATAACAACCCCACCAATAAATCAAACTACACCTACCCAACCTCCTACACCAACATAACCTCTACACAACCTTACTCACACCCCACACCCTCTCCCCTAACCTCCATCTTATCCCCGAATCCCCTCCAATCATCTATTTATACCACACACCCACCCCACCAAATATCCTCCACAAACACATCACTACAACAATCCAACACATCCATTATCAACACCACTAAACATTCCCCATTTCCAACCAACATACTATAATAAAAACATCTATTAATCCAACAACCTCACTAAACTACTAAACCCAAAACAACTATACCAAATCCAACTACAAATCCTTTCTCATACTAACCCCCACAATAAAAACAAAACACCTCCAACCCTACCCCCTTCCCATAAATCCCATCACACCCACATTCATACAAACCCCTAACCACAACCCTCCCTCCCTACCTCCCCAACACACCCTACCCCCCCCCTTCAAAATCCAAACCACACAAATCACCATCAAACCCCACATAACCTCACCACAACCCAACATACAATACCAAAACACAACACTAACAACACCTCCTAATCATACACTATTCACCCCACTATCGATTAACTTCTCCTCAATATCAAACACAATAACAATCCCTTCCAACTACCCAAATAATCCCCCTATCCCCCCCCTATCACAACCCCCCACAAACAATCCCCCAACAACTACCATTCAACCAACATACACTCCAAAAACACCTCCACAACCACCCAAACAAAATCCCCCATTCACCAAATCCCCCCTCCCATACTTAAAACAATAACAAATCCACATCACCTTACATCCATCACCACTCTAACCCTAACCTAAAATCATCAATTCCTTCCCCCTCCCTCTACCCCCTTCTCCAAACAACACTCTCACACCAAATTCACTCCCTATTCCACCTATTCCCTACATTAATCTACTACTCTTCCCTTACTACAACTACATTCTCCAACCCCACATAAAACTACATTATCATCTAAACCAAAACACCAAAAAACATTCCCCACAAAAACACCAAAAATTATTCATTCCAAACCCACAACACAAACAAACAAACTCCACAACCAAAATTTATATTACACCCCCCCCCCCCACAAACACACAATCCCTTACACAACAAACACTACTACCCAACCCATAACCCCCCACATAAACCTCTCCACCCCCCATCAACCAATTCCCCCCTCCACCCAATACCCCATCTAACCATTCTACATCCATACTCCTCAAACCAAATACCTCTCTCCCTCCACTACTCCAACACAATACACCCACTACACTTAACAACTCAATTCTCCCACTCCCCATAAATTCCAACCTTCACCCCCAACAACACTATTAACTAACCTATTATTACCAACATTCAAAAATACAAATCCACCCACCCCAACCAAATAACCCAATAACTTACAACAAAATCATCACACCCACTTACCACACAACCCCCACCACACATATAATTACAAATACTTATTACAAACCTAACCCACCAACATAATCATAATACCATATCCTCACTACCTATAATCACTCCTCACTATACCCATAAATCAAACTTTCCCTCCAACTCATATAACCAACCTCAACTTCCTTTTTCAAACCCTCCTCATACCCCCCCACTTCACCTTTCACCCCAATCCACCCTATAACAAACCCTAACTAACCTTACATACCCTCTCCATCTTTCACCAACACCTACCAATACCCCACATACTTCCAACCCTCACTCTCCCTCCATTCTCCCCCCCTTTATTACCCACACACCCCCTCCTCCAACACCCTATAATATTCTTCCAACCCCTAATCTACACCCCCCCTTACACTACCATACACACCCCCTTCCCACCCCAACACCCCCCTCATTCCCCCCACAAACACACACCCTCACTACATTCAATACCTCTCTTTTCATTATCCTTCTCTCACTCTCTCTCCTTCTCCTTCTCTTCTCATCCTCTTCTCTCTCTCCTTTTTCACAAACATAAACCTATTCATCCAAACCCCCTTCCCATCCCTCAAACTTACATACATCATCTCAATCCCATCCCCACTTCTTCCACACTCTTATTCTCTCTCCCCCTTCTCTCCCCCACTCAAACCAAACCACCTAAATAACCCCCACAAACACTATAAACCCCCTATATTTACTTTCCTACACACACATCCTCTTATACCATCCCACCAAACCACTTATCCCTCCCAATTACCCCCCTCACCCCCACACCCACATACAACCAAACCAACCATAACTAACAAAAACCACCCCCATATATCAACATTTAATTATTCCCCCCCCCACATACCTACAAACCTACCCACCATTAACTCACTCTAAACAAACACAAACATACACATCACCTATTCCTCCTATACAACTCCAACCATCCATCACTACAACATACCTACACACTACAAAACACTCAATCCCCACCCCCCACTCAAAACACCTCCCCATACACCACCCATAACACCCTCAACTCACACAACAAAAACAAACCAACATACAAAACCTCCACCAAAAAAACAAAAAACCCACATCAAACAATCCCATAATCCTACCCAACCCTTTCTAACTTCTACCAACCATATTCTCCTCAACCAAACCAACACATCAATAAATAACCCCCACTACAATCACCACCTCCCACAATCCCATACCCTTTCAATACTCCATCATAAAAACACCTACCCCCCCCAAACATAATTCCCTCCTCAAAACACAAACACATTCAACATATTCCCACAAACCATACAAACCCCAACAACCTCCTCCAATATTACCCCACACCCCCACCAATCCCACCCCCCCCCTCAATCAAAACACCTCAAATCCAACCCCAACAACTACAATCCAACAAAACAACCCCCCTAACAAAATAACACCCCCCAACTACACACAAAACACAACCACCCTCCACACCACTCCTCACTCTCACTCACCCCCTCCTCCACCCCCTCAACCCCCCTACATCACACCCCCCTCACCCCACTCACACCCCCCTCCACCTCCCACCCCCCTCCACCTCACTACCACACACTCCACCCCACAACACCCCAAAAAAAACAATAATAATAATATCTCTCTCATACTATTACTCATT